>CM060921.1:135990983-136295983 GCA_030737875.1 Allium sativum | reverse complement strand
GAGAAAGGAAGGGAGACAAAAGACGCAGCCGTGGCGAAGACTCAAGACGCGGCGCAGTCAGCCAAGGACAAAGCGTCCGACATGGCGCAGTCCGCAAAGGAGCGCACCCAGCAGGGAACGGACCAGTCGGGAGGTTTCATGAAAGAGAAGACCGACGCCGCCAAGCAGAAGGCCTCCGATGCAGCTCAGAGTGCACGGGAGACTGCTGAAGCTGGCAAAGAGAAGACCGGTGGCGTTCTTCAAGCGGTTTGTCCCTAGCTTTTCCACCAGTAGGTAAATGAAAACAGTAACGATATGTATTAACTAAGATTGGGTTTGGTCGTTCTTCAAATGTACACAGGCAGGGGAGCAGGTGAAGAATGCAGCATATGGAGTGACGGACGCAGTGAAAAACACGCTTGGGATGGGTGGAGATGATGAGACCAAAGACACTACTGCTACTACTAGGACCACCAGGCGCACCACAGGCACTGGAAGGGACGTTTAAGAATATATATGTATGCCTGGGCACCATTCTGCATGTAGCTTCTGCATGGTGGTTTACGTGTGCCTGCAGAGCTATATGTGTGTGTTTAATGTCTTTGTTTTAAAGCTTTGCTTTCAGTACGTATTAGCGTGTGGGGAAACTACTTCTGGTTTTCCTGCGATTGCTATATTTGATTTTTATCTTGTATCTTGTTTGTGTTTGCTTATGTGCTACCATGCTGCCCTTCCACTCTTTTTAGGAGCACGAAGTGGCTCTACTACTACATTTTAGCTATGAATAAAAAGCTATTTTCTCTGATTTTGGTTTGTTCGTATAAGCTTGGCAGCATTGATATATTACTGCAGTTCGGCCTATTTGCAATTTAATTAATTACAACGTCGCCTCCAGTAATTAAAACCAGTTTTATTTATGAATCTGTAATCTTAACGTTACAGTGGAATAGGCAATATCAAGTTTGTCGTCAGGTCGAACCAACTGTGTGATGGGTGGGAAGTTTATTGATGTTATATGTTTATCATCGTTTTTGAATTGTTTATATTATCTGTTTTTCTGACTGTAGGCAATTTAAATTGGTTGACCAACGCGGATTTTGTCTGCATATCTAGATTCTTATTCTGTATAACTTTGAAGGATGACGAAGATTGTCGATTATAAACATGACAAATTCTATTTAGACTTTCAAAACTGTTGGATTATCCCTTTTTTATTTTAAAATTCGCTCTGATATAGAAATATACTTAAGCTGAATGTATTTATACGTTTCCATCAAACAAGCAGTGCTGGGTGTGGTGATTGTGATTCATCCACGCGGTAGGCCTACGAGGTTGAGCAGTGCTGAGTGCGGTGATTGTGATTCATCCACACGGTAGGGTGATTGTGATTCATCCACGCGGTAGGTCTACGAGGTTGATATTATCAACTTGTAGGGATCGTATAAGATTAGCAACATTAACCCGTAGAATCTTTACATGGTAAGCAACACAATCTCGTAGTGATTCCAAGAGATAAAGGGTATTTTGATCATACTAAAGAAAAAAATAGAGGGTAATTCAGCAAAAATAGTGGTCTGAATAGAATTTGTGGATAAACATATATACATACTGTGAGCTGTGTAGAAGTTAACGTTGACTTTAAGTTGGGTCTTACGTATGTATCAAAATTTTACTCTAAAATAGATGTTCTGAGTGGATTCTGAATTCCAAACTTTTGTTTCTAGGTAATAGAACTCAAACTGTTCTGTTCGAACGAACGTTTTACAACTGAAGCACGTGAATGTCATATTAGCTATTGGGGTCCGATGTAGGCAGACTATTGGAGTCACTAGTCTGGTGCAGACGTCTGGCATATGCGTCTACATCTAGTTTTTTATTTTCAACAGTAGTTTTCTAATCAAGGAGCTGTCAAAATGTTGATGTTGATGTTGATGCATTAAAATTGCCCAACGGACTGTACAGTATACAAACGATTGATGTTGTTCACGTTATTTTGGATCCTACCGTCAGGTCCAGTCCAAAGTGTACCAGGTTCTAGAGCAATATAAGCTGGGGACATTGCGATCGTTTTATTTATAGAGTTAGAGCAAAGTAAACATAGTCTGGAGGTTTAGCATTTGCATCGTGATCCAGAATCAAGTTTGATTCCCAGCACAGCATATAATTTTGTAATTTGGGTGTTGCTAAATTCAAATCAAAATTACTCAATGTAAATCGAAAAAATTACACTACTGTCCTTCTTATTTTTTGTGTAAATACCATACAAATATTAAATATTGTACAAATATTTATGAAATTAAATGTTTGATAAAATAAAACATAAATGACAAGTGACGGTTGGTTCATTGCACAAAAAAAGTAGGAAGGACAATACTGTAATTTCTTCGATTTGCATTGAGTAATTTTGATTTGCATTTAGCAATTATGATTTTTTATTTACTATCA
Organism: Allium sativum; assembly: GCA_030737875.1. Classification (NCBI taxonomy): domain Eukaryota; kingdom Viridiplantae; phylum Streptophyta; class Magnoliopsida; order Asparagales; family Amaryllidaceae; genus Allium; species Allium sativum. The sequence continues at coordinate 136,293,559 of CM060921.1, read as the reverse complement.
GTTAACGTTAAATTTTGAACGATCGAACGTCAACATTTGCTTTATATGCTAAGCGGATAATAATTGCAATAATTATCCATAAAGCAGTCGCAAAAGTTGATAAAATTAAAAGACCCAAGTAAAAAGGCACAGGACTTTATAGAGGTTTGACAGATTTTACGTCCACTTAGTAGAATTATAAGTACAGTTCCTATAAGAATCTAAAGAAAAGGTAGTTATTATTAGGCTTTAGCAATGTTCATGCCTAGTAAACTTCAAAAGGTAAGGGAAGATCCCTAAAAATGTTCAAGTGATGTTCTATTTATAGCTGCAGAGACAACTGAATCGTGCACAAATCGAAGAGCAAAAATATAATAGCTTTGAATGCGCATAATTTTCAGATTTAACTTCGTATTCGAGCTCTTGTATAATCTTCTTATCCGAGCCGCGCTTGATCGATCATCCAGTGTTCGTTTGGACACAGGTGTTGATCCTGTTATTTCCATTGTTCCGCTTTGCCTTCCAAATGATCAATCATTCATCTTAAAGTTGAATCCAAAGTTCGATCATTAAATTTCGGACTCGGTCAGAGTGTTTTAGAGTAGTACCGATCCCTTTGGATTTTTAACAAATTCAGTCTTTTACGTTAGGATCCTTGTTTTTTGTGATCGAAGCATGCCAATCACTTGTTTTTCATTGGATCCAAAGCTCGTCCATAATACCAATCTGAAGGATTCGATTCCTACCGACCCGAGTGATGATCGGGTAAATTTCCAGAGTTGATCTTCGCATTTGAAGTGATTTACCTTTGTCGTTCACTACTTTCTGAGGTGATCTGGAGCGTCTTAAGTCACATCAATTCGATCAAGTATTGTGATCATGCAAGTAATTTGAATTGAATTTGTGAGTCAGTACATACATTTTGAGTGATCGGGCCATGTCGATCACCACTTATGCGAATAACGATTCAGACTTTCCAAGCGATCGGGCAAATGTCGGATCATTCTGATCCTTAGTTTTAAAGGTGACCGAATCGCGCCAAACAAGCTTTTCTGAGGTGATCAGCCTGATTCTGTGAGTGATCGATCAAGTGAGTATGGAGTGATCCAGCGAGTCAAGTAGGCTATTTTCAAGTGATCGATGATATGATGGCAATCAACCTGAGTTGAGTCATTTTATGGTTTTGAAGTGGGCGTGGATTCCAATGCTTATTCCGAATTTGTTTGAGTATGCGCTCGACTCATGAGCTATTTGAATGTCCAACTCCATAGGGTAATGGCCTTATCGGAAGGCTAATTAATATTTGCCCCTTATAACATATCTTTCTGTAAAAGACGTATTTTATTAGTTTAGTTTTCGCAATCTCTTCGGATTGATCCAAAGTTTGATGACTGTTCGAAGTCGTGATCACAATCTTGTTGGATTGTTCGTGTACTCGTAGCCTCTCTGCGCTAGTATTGGTGTTGAAAGTTCGTGATCGTGCTGGGTCGATTCCATGCCAAGTATCATTCATAATTGATGATTCGAGCCCTATCCCTATTAATCGTAATCCACAGTTAGTATTCTGAGCCTCTCCGGCTTTGATAGAGCATAATCCATACTCGTTGCATTATAACCTTGCCAGGTTTGGTCATGCATCGGTCGTACATGATGGTCTTAGAGTCTTATCGGGCTTTTGTTAAGCATAAGCCATACTTAGCGTTCCAAGTTTGGGTTGATTCCCGTCAGGCATCAGCCATACTTTATGGTACATGGTTGGTTTGCTTTGCACCAAGTGTCAACCATACTTTATAGTTCACGGTTTTGTTAGATTGTCAAGCATCAGCCATACTTAGCAACCCAGGATTTGGATTTCCGCAGAGCATCAACCATACTTGACTGTTCATCGTTTTGTTAACGTTTAATAAGCATTAGCCGTAGTTAACCGTTCATCATTTTGTTCGCTTCTACCAAGCTTCAGCCATACTTGATACTTTATAGCCTCACCAGGCTCTTATCGAGTGTCAACCATTCTCGATGTTATGCTTAAAGGATTATTATACTTGATGAGAATCAACCATACTCACCTAGTGATTAAAGAGTTTTATGCTTGATGAACATCAGTCATACCCACCGAGTGATTAAATAGCTTTTTTATACTTAATGAGCATCAACCATACTCATCAAGTGATTAAAATTGATTCAAATTTTATTTTACATCCGATGAGCATCAGCCATGCTCACCGAATAGGGTTTATTACAGTTTTCTAATAGGGCATTATACATTAAGGGCCTCCTTTAGTTAAACAATTAGTTTCTAGGACACATGTCTGAATTAATTATTTTCCAGGACAAATTTCAGAACCCTCGTCAATTTTTTTCGTTGTCTTCTAATTGCATCCAGCATCAAATAAAATCAAAAACTAAAATACTATTTTTTTTTCTAGACCTAAATTGATTACAATATATTGTTTCTTGATCGATTGAGTTATATGGCGAATTTCAATTACAAGGTTTTCTGCTTCATCGATCTTCAAAAACAAGACCTAACGATTCGTCAATCCCTAAAACCTAAGCTGATTCATAACTACCTAAAACCTTGAATCCCTAAGTCGATCTTCAAAAACAAATTGATCTTCTCAAAGAAGTCGATATTCTCAAACAAGTCGATATTCTCAAACTAAAGACTCGACAAGTATAAATCTACATTTTAATCTTTTAGCATTCATAAGTAACTGAAGTTTCTAATCATTAGCATTCGCTATTTTCGACTATTATTATGTGTTTTTTGTGTGATTGTAACTTATTTTTTGTTGTTTGATTAATATTCATGGTTTTTGAAGATAAATACATTTGTCTTTTAAAGTAATTTGTGTTCAGTTGTTGTTTTCTACTGTAAAAAATCTTGCACTTATCCATTTTAACATAGTAAAATATTCATAAATGGATTTTGTAGCAAAAAAAGCTGATTAAACCAAGTTCAATACACAAAAAAAGGCGCGCAAGGTAAAAAAGATACAACTTACGTATATGAAAAAGAAGAAAAACCAACAGATTTGGACACTGTCACCATTCCTGAGAGGAATGAAAAGAAGAGTAAAATAAAAATTGTCAGCTCCTGAAACATTTGCTCGACGAAGAAGTTAAGATTATAAAAAACTTTTTCAAAATAACTGGTGACAACAAGTAAGTATATATATTTGTCCTATTTGTTAAATTATATACATAAATTTAATCTAAACTTGTTTTATTTTATTTTTTATTTTAGTTTTATAAAAGATAGTTATATCTATCTTTTCAAAACTGAACTTCAGATTTAAAAAAGATAATTGAATATATATGTCATGTGTTAATTGTTAGTTGCAAATATGCAATGTTAATGATAAAATTGAACTTCTAATTACAAAAATTCATTTTTGTAATTAATAATTTTAAAATGTTAAGTAGAATATCTTATTTTATTTCAGATTTAAAAAAGATAGTTGTATCTATCTTTTCAAAACTGAACTTCAGATTTAAAAAAGATAATTGAATATATATGTCATGTGATAATTGTTATTTACAAATATGCAATATTAATGATAAAAATGAACTTTTAATTATAAAATTTCAATTTTGTAATTAGCAATTTTAAAATGTTTAGTAGAATGTCTTATTTTATTTCAGATTTAGAAAAGATAGTTGTATCTATCTTTTCAAAATTGAACTTCACATTTAAAAAAGATAATTGAATATATATGTCATGTGTTAATTATTAGTTACAAATATGCACTGTTAATGATAAAAATGAATTTTTAATTACAAAATTTCATTTTTATAATTAACAATTTTTAAATGTTTAGTAGAATATCTTATTTTATTTCATATTTAGAAAAGATAGCTGCATCTATCTTTTCAAAACTGAATTTCAGATTTAAAAAAGATAATTGAATATATATGTCATGTGTTAACTGTTAGTTGCAAATATGCAATGTTAATGATAAAACTGAACTTTTACTTACAAAATTTCGATTTTGTAATTAATTTTTTTAAATGTTTAGTAGAGTATCTTACTTTATTTCAGATTTAGAAAAGATAGTTCAACTATCTTTTCAAAACTGAATTTCAGATTTAAAAAAGATAATTGAATATATATGTCATGTGTTAATTGTTAGTTGCAAATATGCAATGTTAATGATAAAAATGAACTTTTAATTACAAAATTTCATTCTCATAATTAACAATTTTTAAATGTTTAATACAATATCTTATTTTATTTCAGATTTTAAAAAGATAATTTCTTCTATCTTTTCAAAAAAAAAAAAATGTTTTATGTTTGATATACCTACTGAATTTTACAAGTTGATATTGTCTGTGTTTTATGTTACTATTATTGTTTGTTTTATGTTACTATTAAATGTTTAACTTTTTTTTCTGTTTACAACAGATATGACCGTGAAATGTATGTCATCATGCACTTGAGAAATTTTACGCATGGAAGACCTCTTATAGCAAGCATTTCTCATGAACATATGGACAAGTTAATAGTTAATTTTGCGTCTGGTATACTTCAAGATGAACAATACTGTTGGATGATAGAAAAGTTTGATGCCTCAATTTGAAAGATTTGCAAAAGTATTTTAGATAATTATACATGTAACATAGATAATTTGAGTACTGTTAATTGAAGGGATCTATACGTTTGGAGCTGTGTATTGAAATAATATTGTCTTGAACAATTGTGTTTATTTGTAGTTTCTTATTCTTTGCTTGTACTTGCCAAGCGCTTTATTTATCTATGGGGATTGTGATTTACATCAACAATTGATACCTCCTACTTGCAGTATCATTTTGTGCAGACTGAAAAAAAGATATATGCATTTCTCTTTGTCATAAAACAGATAGCAATATATACTATTGTATATGATCATAAATTTAAATAACATGAATGAGATGAGCTTAAATAAAAACCAGTAAACAACAAATTTAAATGAAGATGACATCGTATTTGGTTTATCAACACAAAATGGCAAGTAAATGCACTTGTAATCTCAGCACAGAGCAAATCATTTTAATAAAAGATAAATTCTTTTACCTTTTTCAAACATTATGTTAAATAGTAATCGGTCACATAATATTCCGTGGGACTTGAATCAACCCATATACATAAAATTGAAAGTGCAGCAAAATACACTATAAAAGTGGCAATCTATACATCTTAGTATGAGTCTACACTTATAATCAAAAGATACAATTCCTGATGATAGCTTGTAGTGTTATTTTGTATAAAAGACAAGTTCTTTTATCTTTTCATATAGAATGAAAATGCTGTCGACATCAAAATGGTCAGTTCTAGTGCAACTCCATTAAATTCTTTGCCATAAGTTCTAATTGCATCCAACTCCACTACCGGCCACACCAAAAGATTGCTTCGAGTCTTCACATCAAACAATATAGTTCTAGTAATATTCTGAACACAAGCCCAACACTTGAGAATATCATCGGCTATTGCAATTACCGTTTGCTTTCCATTTGCCACACCAAAAGGTAAATTACCATTTACACAACCATTACACATGAATCACACCAGCAATTAAAGATGTAAACAAATGAATGCATTTATAAAAATGTTTTACAGTATTTAATCTTAATTAGCAACTAATTACATAAAATAGTACATAACAGATCCATTTTTACCCACTTTGCAAAAAAAGATATAAACGTATATCTTTTCAGGAGTTCAAAATTTGAAAAAATTATGCAACAACTTAAATCCTGTGTGCATCATGGAAAAAACATGTGGCTACGGCTTGAGATAATAGGAAAATAAATAAAAATAATTCAAATTTCAAAAGTATGTCAAAATGTTTTAGGAACTAGGCAATAACTAATGATACATGCATTTATCTTTTTCACAAAACTGACAGTAGTGTATACCAGATAACAACTAAAGATAAAAAATTGCTTTTAGGAACTAGCCAATAGCTAATTACAACTATTGTATATCCTTCATGTTTCTTCATTGGTAAGTTGTCCAACTTAATATACATTGTTTCTATTGTATATAATTTTCTATTGTAAAATCACAGGTTTTACTGTTCAAAAAATAAGAACGCAGCTTATTTTAGTCCATCAAAACCATACTTACACATTTGTTTTTCGTGGCTTCCTTGAGAACCGAGATTAATGCACAAGTTTCAACTACCAGCAAATTTGTACACAAAAGCCCATAAGTATCACTAAATAGATAGAAACATCAAGGCAATAGATAATCACAGCATACAAAAGATAAAAGATTTTATCATTTTTGTAAAATATAACAAAATTATTCATAAATCAACATATAATAAAAAAAAACAATATACAACAGAGATATAAATAAGACAATAAAATTCAAATACATAAAATAAACAAATTGTAGAAAATAAAATTTTCAATTTCAAAAATTTAATTAAAATGATGAAACATTTTATCATTTTAGAAATCCATAAATAAAAATTAGCAAAAACAGCATAGACCAAACCATTTAATATTTTAACATCTATAAATTGTGTAGACAGAATTTTTTTAATAGTTTATAATCATAACTGTGTTTAAACATTTGAATGTTGTATCATTTAAAAGGATAAGTGCATTTATCTTTTGCATAAATGTATTTGTATATTAATAACAAACATCATAGATCAAACAATACACAAATTAATATACGGTTACAAATTGTGCAGACTGATAAATTTTAACAGTATAAATTATAATTGTATTTAAACATTTTTCCTTAATAATTTAAGGATACTTTTGTATAAAAAAACTACATTGCATGTATGATTTTGTGTAAAGACAATAGTCATTTAAAAAGATTTTCTATTTATCTTTTTCTTCGTTATATTATAAATTGTTTGAAATGATAAATCTATTTATCACTATACCTCAATATGATAAAAAAAACAACAAAATTTTAGACCAGAAAACACATGTGTAAATTACTTATTATATGCATAAACGACTAACTATTTGCATGAAATATTGTAGATCTTCTACTAAAAATCTAATGTTTGTATGTTTTTGTATAATAATACAATATTTGTTTAAAAATATAAAGTCGTTTATGTTTTTTGACAACTACTGTTGTAACTTAAAATATATTAACAAATTTAAATTAGATTAGAAGTAAAATTATCACTAAATACAATTATTTTGACAGAAAAATAAATACAACTACTATTTAATAAATAATGATCGCAAAACGATTACTACAACCATCTTGACACAGCTTAAAAAAAATAAACTTATTTATCACATAGTTTAAAATAGACAAAAGCAATTATCTTTTACTAAAAATTAAAACACAATTATCATAAATGAGATAATTGGTCTACTATTACCAAAAAAATCAAGAACAAAAAATGAGATAAATCTAAATAGCTAACTTTTTATAATGTAAATAAGGTTCATAAGGTGTGCAATAATTTCAAATAATGAATAAAAAAGGAACCTTGTGTAACATGTATAACTTAGTTTGAAATATAAGTAAATCTAAACAGCTAATTAATCCTATGCAGGTAAAGCAAAATGGTTTTATTTTTTTTAGCAGTTAAATATAGTGACTGATCTGTACATTACTGATGTTTAGTAGGGCTTCTACTGGTTTTATCCTATGCAGTTAAATACAGCTAATTAATCGTATGCTGGAAAGCTAAATGGTTTTATCCTTTTCAACAATATAATAGATTTACAATCTTATTGAAAATAGTAATATGTATAAATCGTATGAGAAAAACATAAACTGTTTACAAAGATAAATATATTTATATTTTGTCTATTTAATTACATAAAATACTATTGGAAATGATATATACATTAATATATATATATATATACATATTTTTTCAAAAACTTGTAAGTATATACAAAAATATACACAATTTTCATTAAAAAATTAATATGAATATTACATTTTATTAAAACATATAACTTATTTAAAAAGATAATTGTGTTTATCTTATTTAAATAGAATAAACATTAAACTGATATGATCATCTAAAGTTATTGGTTTCAGCATACGATAAATTCTCTTAGTCATGATAATATGAAAACATATGACAAAGATATAATATATATATATATATATAATCTTATGTGAAAACATATATTTGATTCACTTGAGAAAAGATAAACCAAAAGACGTATTTATCTTCTTTACTTTGAATATATATATTCACTTGAGAAATAATTAAAAAGATAATTAAATATATGTCATGTGTTATAACTAAACATTTATGTCACATAATAAGTAGAGCTAAACATCTAATTTTCTTTTTTAAATCTGAAGTTCAGTTTCTAAAAGATAGATGCAACTATCTTTTTTAAATCCTATCTCTTCAAACAATTAATTGTTAGTTCTGTTTTAAATCTAACAATTAACACATGACATATATATTCAACTATCTTTTTTAAATCTGAAGTTTTATTTTGAAAAGATAGATACAACTATCTTTTTTGAAAGTCAAATAAAATAACATATTCTACTAAACGGTTAAAAATTATTAATTAGAAAATTACAATTTTGTAATCAAAAGTTCAGTTTTATCATTAACATTGCATATTTGCAACTAACAATTAACACATAACATATATATTCAGCTATAATTTTTAAATCTGTTCGGTTTTAAAAAGATAGATGCAACTATCTTTTTTAAATCTAAAATAAAATAAGATATTGTACTAAACATCTAAAAATTGTTTTCCTTCCAGATTTTTTTTAAAAATTGTTTCATATATAATCATCAGGTAAAACAATATACTCGTACATATTAATTTCATAAATGGATAGAACTTGTAATATTGCTGGTATCATTTGAAACTGTGCAAAAGATAAATGGATTTATCTTTTCTGAATAATGGGTTAAAAAATATGTTATAGGTAACATATACAACAATTGTTTTTTGTTGAAAATATGATTGCACTATATTTGAACCAATTGCACTATATTTCAGCGGTACTATATAACAGTAGACGAATGTTTTATAATGTTTTATTATAGTTTAAAAAAGATAAAAGCAATTATCTTTTTTATTCCTATAAACATCTGTTATGTTATTTGAAAAAACATTGTAATACTTTTTCATAATATGTTTCTATTTATCATACAGTTTAAAATAGTTAAAACCAATTATCTTTTTTAGTCCTATAACTTTTATTATGTTATTCGAATAAACATTTCACCTACTAACACTAATATTTTGAATTGAAAATCAAACAATAATGAGTCCAGTGAGTTCAAGGAGTTCCACCCTACTACACGAAACCAGAGAGATAAAGCGCAAAATTGACTGTATTAAATTAGACAAAACTCAGATAACAGATATTTGGTAGATCAGGAGCAAATCTGAATTTAATTTTCAAGTGATTTGGGACTTAATACTGTAAAAAAAGGTTTGATTAAGGTTTTTACCTGCGATTTGTGCTGATTTGCTACATATGGAGTACGAAGAAGATAAATACATGCAATTGTCTGCAATTTGTGGCGATTTGTGATGATTACCTGCAGTTTGTACTGATTTGTGTTGATTAATTGACGCTAATACAAATCCATTTGCAGATATTAAATCAAAATTTGAAGAAGAAGCAGATCAAAGTAAAGAAATTTGATGAAGATCGATTTTTCAATTTGAGAAAGGGGCAAACGGGTTTGTGAAATAAGCAACATATAAATTTTTGTCCTTAAAACTAATTTCGACGAAGTCGTGTCCTTAAAACAAATTGGACCGGACTAGTAAGCACATGACGCAAATTTCCACTTTTCTAATTGTATGTTTCACACCTGACGAGCATCGGCCATACACACCAAATGATTTAACTAAAGTGATAAAGCATGAAATCTGTGTCTGATAGGCATAATCCATACACACAAAACATCTTTGTTAGAATGAGAAAAATGAAATTTTATTGCGAAATTAAGATATTTTTCAACGTTCAAAGATTGTCTAGGGATCTCTCTGCTTCCTCATGCAAGAATAAACAACTTGGCCTTTTTATTGTAACTTGATTAAGAAATAAATAAAATAAAGTAAAGTTGGTGTTTTGTCATCGAAGAGCATGACTAGGGATCCCTTTGAATCTCGTACATAGATAAGGGACTTTAACATCATTATTGTCTAATTTCCACTTGTCAATTGAAGACAAGTCCCCAGCGAGAGCTAGGCTTGCCTACATCTCTTGTAGCCGATGGTTGTTCCTGTCAAGATATTGCGGTTTGACTCTGGACGTATTGTCATAGTATTCCATTATTTACTTGCTCTTTAATTATGTCACACAAGTGTCTGTATTTATTTGTCTTGTGCCCAGCCATTTCGTGAAACATAAAGAATTTTCCATAAATTATGTTTGTTTTCTTGTCAGAAGGTGGTCTTTAATGTCTATAAGAATTTGTTTCTGACTCGCATTCAGTCGTGTACATGAATCATACTTTGGCCCTTTTCTCATGAGTTGATAGGGATGAATCACCTTCATCTTTATGTTTCCCTTTTCTATTTCCAAAGCTGGACGGTTCTCCATCTTTGACATGATTTAATTTAAGAGATTCACGGATAGCCTTTGCATCTTCCAGCCTTAGGAATCTTCCAGCTTTAGGGTAGAAATCCTCGAGTTCCCATGGGGACCCCTTTCCAATGAAAACTTGAAATCAGAATTGTCCAAGATGCCAGATACTGCAGCCATTAGAACCATTAATGATTCTAGTCGATCCACTTAAGCCATAACAACATTGAAACACCCTTCATAAATTTGCAAAGATTATCTTCAATCATCTGCTTGATAGTTTTGGGCATCATCACATTTTTGGGTCTAGCAATGTAGATCCACAATTGTTCAACAAATTTCTTGACCAAGATGCTTTAGCCTTTGATGGAGCTCAATTCTAGCTGCTTGGACCACATAACAACTATGTCCAACAGAAATAGGGGGAAGCACTTCTCCAAGACATCATTTGATTCCCCAGCACCTTCATATGATTAATATATCGCATAAGATAGTCTGTAGGGTCCTTCCTACTATGATAAGCTTCCAGTACAAGTAGCTTGATATCCGATGGATTCCGTGAGTTTCTGATGTTATGAGAGAATGGACTTCGGTTCCAGTCCAAGACGAAGCTGGGTAATCCACCTCTCAAGATTCTTCAGGTCAAGTCCATGATATGATTTCCATTATTAAGTACCTGATGTCAATCTCCAGTCCCGACACCCATAGTCTGAGCGTTTAGAGTATCATGTCCAAGATTCAAGCCTATGCGTGTCTCATTTTCATGTCCATGTCCTGAACTTAGATTCCAAGTAGGGTTGAGCGCATGATTAGTTAGTGCTAAGGGGATTGGCCCCTGCTCCCATCAGATTGGTACCAATCCCCCTAGTCGGATCGGTTCCGACTACTCCAAGTGCGGTTAGAGTTGCCCTTGGTTTTAAAGTTGCAACGTTGTGCGGTGATAGGTCTGACTCCAGCAGTCGAATTTTGAATTTGTGACTGTTGTGGTTGACCAGCCTGATTGCGGAACTTAATCGTCAATTTCTCTTATCGTTTGACTAAGTTTTACAGGTTCTTAAGGAGGTTTTGTACATTGTAAACCACCTCATCCATATCCCCCTTATTGAGTACAGGGAAGGATTACCCAAGGAAGAAGCCTTTTGACTTCCTCCTTCTATCGTTGTACCTTTTGGTTGATTGTAAGCGTTTTTCTTTGTCGTCGTAGTTTCTTTAGCAGAGAGATTCAAGTAGTCGCCGCTACCTAGCATGCCAAAATATTGACATTGAATTTTGTTCAATTAATCACTAACACCCGATTTGTGTGAAAATCAGATAATATTTGCAACAATCAGTCGTAAAGCAGTCACTGAGTGCATAAAAGTAAAGAGACACAAGGTTTATAGTGATTCGACAAATCATATCTACATCCAATTGTTTCAATCTATTGTTTATACAATAGGATTAAAAGTACAGTTCAAATTGATTGCAAAAGTGCAGAGAACAAGTGGTTGTTATTTGGCTTTCACAATGTCATTTCGTAGTTGCCTCCAAAAGCTAAGAGAAAATCCTAGAAAGTGGACAGGAAATGTCATATATATGGCTGTAAAGAAAACTGGATCGGCCGAAAATCGAGGAATGGAAATAGAATCGTGCTTTGATCGCGCATAAAAAAAATTCAGATCCAACTCATCAATGTGTAAGGGTCAGTACCGATCCCCTAATGGGATCGGTATGTTTGATTTTGTTGTATCCGAGCATACTTGCTCGATCACCCATTTTTGCGTAGGTTCAACATATTGATCCAGTTATTTAGCAAATCCGCTTGGCCTTCCAAATGATTGATTAGCCAGATTAAATTCCAACCCAAAGTCCTACCGTTAAATTTCAGATTCAATCTGAGTTTTTTAGAGTAATATTGATCCCACTTGATTTTCCCTAGATCCTATTTTTACGTGCAGGTCCTTGTTTTTAGGTGATCGAAGCATGTTGATCACTTGTTTTCCATTGGATGTGCAGCTCATCCATTATACCGATTTGAAGGGTCAGATTCCTATCGATGCGAGTAATAATTGAGCATATTTCTAGAGTTGATCTTCGTGTTTGAAGTGATCTTCCCATGTTGATCACTGCTTTTTGAAGTGATATGAGCGTTGTAAGTCATATCGATCCGATCAAGTATCATGATCATTCAAGTTTTCTGACGTGAATCTGTGAGTCAATCCATGCATTTTTAGTGATCATACCACGTTGATCATTGCTTTTTGAATATCATTTTGGACTTTCCGAAGTGATCGAGCAAGTGCTGAATCGTTCTAATCCTTGGTTTTCGAGGTGAACGAACCATGACGATGGAGTCTTTCTGAGGTGATCAATCTAATCATGTGCGTGATCGGTCAAGTGAATATGGAATGATCCAAGGAGCCGATTAGGCTATTTCATAGTGATCAGACGATGCTCAAAGGTGATCGACTCGAGTTGGGTCATTTTCCAATTTCCATGTGAACGTCGATTCCAATGCTTAGTATGGCTTTGTATGAGTCCACGCTCGAGTCGTGAGCAATCCATATGTCCAAGTTCAAAGCGTAATGGCCTTGTTAAAAGATTGGTTTACACTATCTCTGCTCCTTTTTTATTATGATTGGGAAACACATCTTAAAGAGTCGGTTCTACCTACCATCATTGTAGGCCACTAGAAAAAAAATCTTTATTAAGGTTTGATGTTTCTGTTCTATTTCAGTCTCTATTGTAACATTAGAGAAGAACCAAAAATAGAAATTTCAGTCGGTTTCATGATCCCAAAAATATAATCTAAAAAATACGATTGAATTTTCATCTTTACAACGTAAAGATAAAAAATAGTTATGCACAATTAAAAGAGGGTTATTTTTATTTAATTTTGGTTTATTCGTAACTTTGAAAATATATTACTTGGCTTATTTTTAATAAAACATTTTTCGAGCTAAAATAAAAGGGTAATGAAATGGAAAAAATATCGAAGATCAAAAGTATTGAGCATGGATATCAAAATTATTACTCAAATGTCATTTATTGTATTGCAACATGAATATATACAATTCAAAAGTACTCTACATGAAGATAGGAATTACAAGCGTCATTTATTATATTGCAACATGAATAGGTACACAATAATTGCATTTTTGTATAACAACTATTATTTTTGGTATTTGTTGGAAATTTTAATTCACTTTTCTTAAAATTCATCAATAAATGATTTGAACTATTATTAGCTTTCAACTTTAATGATCCTCGCATGACTACTAAATTTGACTTCAGCCCAAAATTTCAGTGTACTTCTCTATCTAACTTGACCATATTTGGAGTTTACAAATTCATCAACACTATTGCGACACTACTACATTATAAAATATCTCTAGCATATGGTTCTCATTAGTTATTTAATGCATCAAAATCTTTAGCTTGTGGCAAAGATGGTCATAAATAATGTCTATGTTTGTTCAAGATATATGACTTAATACTTTGCTGAATCTCATTATTTAACTTAAAGCATTTCTCATTTCTTTGTTGCCTATGATATAACTTCTATCTAGACAAGATCAACTAAGGATAGAAACACCAAAGTGAATATTAAGGGACTACTATTTACCACCATCATAAAGTGCCACTAATATAACCTTTGGATTTCAAAAGAAAGAAATCTTGACTATTAGTAAATAGTCCCAAATTGTTGTAATGGAAAAGATATTGAGTTTCAGTTGCTAGTTTCTAAAATTAAAGACCGATTTTTAGTTTGTCTCAAATTAATGACTGAAAAATATTGACCTTTGTACTCTATTCTTTGGTTAAATGTAACAACCCTTGTGATTTCCAATATTGAATTAATTAAATGGTGTTTACAAGCGTTCGTTGAAAATCAATGTGCATGTGGAGAAAATAATTTAATTAATCATTCACTTGATTAATTAATAAGTTTTGGGTACATTTGTAGGAACTTAGATAATTAAATTGAAGTTGAGAATAAACTGAATTCCAATTCAATGTTAAGTTGTTAAATAAATTTAAATACAGAAGATAAAGTTTGGAAAACTTTATAGTGTGATGTTTTGAAGAAATAAGTTCTTAAAAGATTTTTATGAGTCATATTGCAATAAATTGCAATATGTTCTTAAACAATGAATCTTAATCTGAAATTATGCTTTCTTAAATGTAATTGAGATGTAAAATTAAAATGTAAATATTGATTAAAAAATCAATATTTAAGAGTATTAACATATTTTAACAGGGCTTGGTGCTTATTTTGGCAAGATAATATAATTTGTTTAACTTTATTGTTAAGATTGTAAGTTTGAATAAAAAGAAGTGTAAAATGAATAATTTATCACACAATGCCAATTTTAGTGTGATTATGTCGGAAAAAAATGTATAAAGCATTTAAAATTTGCTAAAAACGTTTTAAATGAATTGTTACAATTTTTACAAGTTGATAAAATGTCAAAATGTAAATATAAAGATCCAAAATAGTGGAAATAATGTTAATTCTGTAACTGAAGGTGTGACAAAGACTAATCTAATTATCGTTAGCCTAATTGGATCTAATTAGACCATTTAATTAATTTAACTAGTGCAAGAAAAATTCGGAAGCATCAAAATTTATTGTGCATCATAATTTTCAAAGGAAATCTTCTTCTTCCTCACTCAAAAAATTACAGATAAAGGAAATATAGCTCCCACTCCTCTTTTAAAAATCAAAGCTCCGTATCTAAAGAAAAAGCGGGAAATAAGTTGCTAATTAAATCACTAACAGGAAATCTGAAGCAAAAACCTAAAATCTATCTTTATCTTTCTCAAGTTTTAGATGTTTTTTTACATTAACTTTCATTTGTATCTGCGTGCTGTAAACATATTTACAGATGATTGAAGATTCAATGAGGAAAATTCAAGCTCCAATCTTTCCTCCTAATTTTGCACAAATTCGCTGCTATAAGTCTAAAAGGTGAGCTAAAAACACACATTATCTAGTTTAAACAAATGTATAAGCTGAACTTTTATTTTTGTTGATAAAACTGAAGTTACTGTAAACAATTTGTTCCATTTTATGATTACAATAACAATTGAATTGGGTCCATCTTTAAGAAACCATATATCTTTCCTCTTACATCAAAATAATGTTGAATTAGTTTCTAATTTTATTTTTAATACCCCAGTTTATCCGTGTTGAAAATCTTGTTTATATCTAGCTTGTAAATATATCAAATTGTAACCCGATTGGATGCAAAGCAGGGATTTAACCCTATATAAATCACGCATCGCAGGTCAACCCATGACCTGTAATGGTCGACCCTTAGGTCGATCAAAGCCCCATGAAGGACAACCTATAGGTCGACCTTGTTAGGGATGTGGATTAAGGATCTTAAGGCAAATAAGCACCAGAGGGGATGAATAGTGTTTTATGGATTTTATTAATTTGTTAAAATATTTTTGGATTAAACAGAATGTTATGCAAATCACATATCTAAACAATCACAGAATCAAACACAAATGCAGAAAATAAAGATTAAATGTAATGAACTAGGATTTTCGACCCATAAAATGTTGAATAACGAGATTTTGATCGATGTCAACGAACAAAGCTACTATGGAAATTGAATCATAAAGATAAGGTTTTATATATGTATATACATTGAGTCGTGTTAGAATTATGTTAAAATATATGCTCAAGTATACACAATTGTGCTAATCATTTTTATATATAAATATATATTTATAAAGCCATCGAAAAGCCTGAAATATACCAAAACTGGCCTACCAGTCGACTGGTAGAAAATAAACCAGTCGACTGGTCGACCTATTTTGGTATATAATGGCTAGTTTTAAATTTTTTATATATATGATTTAATTCTACCAGTCAACTGATGATTTTTAACCAATCGACTGATTCGACCCAGATTTTATTTTCTGAAGAATTTCTTCAATTCATGAAGAGATCCCTCTTCATTAATCAAAGGAAATGGACATATCATTGTATGGAAACTATTCATGAATGTTTGCAACTCTTAGATCATTATATAAACAACTTCAATCTTGTTTAACAATCACCGAATGATTCTATATTCTCTTTATTTTCTGAATTTCATTCTCATACTCTTCGCAAACAAAAAGCTCTTCATATTCAAATACTTGTTGAATCCTTGATTTAATTTTAATATCACTTGATTCAACAAGTCATTCTACTTCCTTAAATCTACGCATTCAAAGTATATACTCGAGGATTAGATTAAAGGAAGGTTGTACTTAAGCTGTTGGCTAATCAGTGTTGTAAGAAGAACACATCCAGAAGTCAAACTCTTTGTAATTGTTGAAGGCCCATGTAGTTTCTCAAGCGAGAGGCATCCATGTTGAGGCTCGGGTGTACTGACCTATTCCTCCGGGTTAAGAGAGGGCGTTGTTAGTGAATTATGAAGATGAGCCTTGGGACTGGACGAATGTAACACCCCACATTTTTAATGCAATTAAAAATATAAAAATATGCATATATGTATATACATATTATATGCATAAATATATTTAGAGGAAAAATTAAATAATAATATAATTGCATGTAATAAGTTCATGTAGTGAAATGAAGAAAAAGATTAATAGAAGAAATTACATGCAATACATGAAATGAGAAGAAATGCAATGCAATTGAAATTGCATGCAAACATTTGAAAAGAAATAAAAAGGAAAATTTGAAGAGCTTCCAGAATTTGGTCACGTAATTAACATCATTGCGTTCGTGGCGATTTTCTGGTCAATTTAGACCTATAGTTTACATAAAACAAATTTTAAATGAAAGATATATCTTTAAATTAATTATTGCAACAAAACATGAAAAAAAAGGATTGAGAAAAAGAATAATGTCTAGCACCGTTCTAAGCCTTGTTAACAAAAGACCAAGTAGCTCAATTGGTTGGAACATGTGACTTGCATACAAGAGGTTCAGAGTTGCCAGTACCATATTTTTTTTAAGGGAATGACTAAAAAGTGGCTTTGTGTGAAAGTAGTTAAAAAGTGGCTTAGAGGGAAGGCAGTTTAATTAAACAACTGTTTACTATGAAAAGGGTTAATAAGAGGTTTAATTAGGAGAATGTTTCAAAAGAGGAATCTATATATATATATATATATATATATATATATTAATTGGTTTGAGATAAATAATTGTTCGCATATAAAAGATTAGCATACGCATAAGAGTTTAATACAAATGAACATAATTCAAATTAAGGGTTGCGCGCGAACAAAGAAGGAATGTTTGAAATTTGATTTATATGCAAGAAGATTACATGTATTATAATTAAATCAAATTTCAAATCAAAAAAATAATATATATATATATATATATATATATATATATATATATATATATATATGGCAGAGGTGTCGACACCACCATAGGGGTGTCAACCCCTACGCATCATTCAGCACACGTGGCGTGTTTTGATTGATGAACGTTTGTTTTTGTTGCAACATGGTCATTTCCTATTGGTCGTATGACGTGTTTAGCTCTGATGGAGTCTTATTTAAATCTGAGGGTCCTAATTGCTCCATACTCCTATAAATAAGACCTTAGACCTAACCCTAAACCATATAATTTGGCAGCTACGCTGGAGCTCTGCTATGGCTCTCTCTCTTCCCCCTCTCAAATCTATTCTAAAATCAAAATATTAGCCTAGAAAGTTAAATCTTTTCTCAAATCTATTCGGAAATCTATTTTGAACATATAAAAACTTAAAAAAAATCGAAGCAATGAAATAAAGAAAGTAAGAAGAAGATAAATGAAGCAAGTAAAGGAAAGGGCAATTTTAGGATAAATGAGATGGATAAAGAAAAAATCGAAGTGGAAATTTTATGTTGAAATAATTAGGGTGGAAAGAGCAATCAGAGGGGTGCAAATAGACGGAGCCTTCTCAACATTGTAATAGAAGAAATTTTTGAGAGGATCACCCTTGCCCGACACTGCTTTGTAACCTCCTGAATCCTGACCAAGGATTCCCTCCAAAGTTCCACAAGCCGGAGGAAACTCCTCTGCACCAGCTGCTAAAATCGTTTCAACAAATTTGTAGGATCCTGTGCTTCGTTCAATGACTGTACTTCACAGAAAGCCTTCCGCAGCTTCAAATCAGCTGCAAGACCAGATGATGAAGTTTCACCTGGGCTACGCCCTTTGGATTGTCCAAGTTTTTCAATTACTCTCATAGCAAAGTATAATTTAGACATTTTCCTGGGAAGATCCTTCCAGAGTAACGAAATTGCCTCTTGAAAACTTGGATATTGTATGTGGCGTTCGCAATTTCCATCCAACTTCGTAAGTGTGTTCCTGCAAATCAACAAAAATTTCCCTGCACCATCCTCCTTTACGGTCAACAAAATAAAAGGAAAATCGCTTTTGCCTTCTGCGGCATTTTTCATTTATTATTTTTTTATCATTGACGGAGCAATAGCTAACAGATACAGCATCAAACTTGTCATAAACTTCTTCACCAAGCTATACGAAGTCACCTTTTTCTACTGAAACGTGAACCGTTGGACTAAATTTCATTAACAATTCACAACATATCCCAGCAAGGGAGCGCCCTGAATTAACATCATCTGGACCGAGTAAAAAGTTTGCATTAAGAGATTCCTCGGTAATTGCCCGATCATCTATTAACTGCCAAACTCCCAATTCTTGTCGGGGCAATATTTTTGCAAAACTCACAAATCATGCCATTTACTCTAGAGGTTGGACATTTTTACCATTTTACCACTTAACAACCACTACCAACGAAAGTGTTATCGAACAATTGGTAACCAATTTGATTAGTACGGTACGTCAAGCCACATTAAAATATGCGTATGGTAATGGTAATTGAACGTTAACAACGGTAATTACCATACCTACCACATATTTAAAAAATCACATATGTATATTCTTATATTTCATCATATGATTCATATATGTTTATAACATAACATCAAACTTCTAATATGTAATGATTTAATAAAATATCTAGGAAAATACTATTATGATACAAGATTGAATGCAATTTTCATCATATATCTTAGAAACACTATACTTTGTATGATATTTTAGTTCATCTATAATATTTTCTTGCATGTTTGACTACATAAAATAAGATAGACAAATAATAATACAATAACAAAAAAAAAAAACTCAATTTTAAAATATAATATTTAAACGTAAAATATTATAAACAAAAAGATCTTATACGAGTAAACGACAAAAACTTATTACCGACATCTACCAACCATATACCGAACTGTTGGTAACCAATTTTTTGGTTGGTAATGGTATTATTTTTTCAATTACTATATAAGTCGGTACGGTAATGGTTTCGAATACAAAGTTCCGGTACCGAACCGAATCCACCCCTAATTTACTCTGCGAACCAGAATCCTTGCCTTGCTTAGCCTCTTTTGCACATCCACACCCTAGACTCGGATCTGACGATCATAAAGAGCTGTCTCCTGCGCACTGAACTCCTCTCCATCCATTTCTATTTGAAGTTAATTCCTTGTGCAATGGTAGAGGTGTTTTATGTTTATTTCCACACATTTGCAGCCCAAACATATCCATTTCTTGAAGTATATTCACAGCCGATTCGATGCATATCTAAAACCAGAGCTATACGACTTGCAATCGAAAGAAAGCCATTTCCCATTTCACCTAATCGTTCTTTAAGCCATTCATTTAAAGAGAATCAGATATGTCACATAACCCATTATTCGAATGGAGGTGGCCAACCCAGGAGCATCAAATACAAGTGAGTTGAGGTGTACTTCACCGTCTAAACGCTTGAAGCCGGACAGTGATAAGTCATTAGGGGCTATGGATTCTAATGGGGTCTTAGGACAGGTAAAAATAATTAGATTTTACTTCAGATCTCCCCTAAAGAATGGCTTCTTATTATCGACTGTCTAATTAACATGACAATACAGTGATAGCAAGATGCTTAGAAAGTAAGCCCAGTAGCCCTGAAGGAACTATAGTTAATCCCTCCGTCCCTGAGATTAGCGAGTATATACAACAGTTGCACACTGGGATTTCACGCTTGGAAATTTTCAAATATTGTTTGGATAGTATATCCAAATGGACAATCTTACTTAGAAGTTTAGCCTATTTAGCCATCTATTCTAGCAATGAGGATTTCATGAAGTTTTCATGGTTGCCTATATGTTGGATATGCTCATCATATCTGTTTAATTTTTTAGGTCATTTTTGGAATTGCTAAAATCCCAAGCCTAAGAATTGCTAAAATCAATTTTCATATCTGTTTATGACATGTTGTATTTTCAGTTAAATTTAATTTCTTAGGTCATTTTTGGAATTGTTCTTTTATTCAGTTTATAGACTAAAACGTCTTCCTGTGGTGCCTGTAGACTGCCTGCAACGGTGGCTAAGGATGCAGCTACAATAGTTGTTCAAGGTACTTATCTAGCAACAAATTTCCAACTAAGCAACTTACATGTAATAAAGCATCTTTGCCTTTTGGTTATATTTTGATTTTTCTCACCGACATCAACTGATTTTTAGTTAATGGCGGTTGTTTGCCTCTTTATGTATGCATGCATGTATAATTGCAGTTGCAGACAGAATGCAAATTTGGATGGAATGATCGTGACTACCACTTAGACTGTGATCTTTAGGTTCAAACGGGTAAATAATTTCAAGGGAAATTGAGTTTAAATGTTATTACTAGGAACAACTTTGTTAAACTATATATGTAGAGCGGTGAAGGTGATTGAACAAGTTGAATCTGAAGGATGAAAACATTGGATGCAAGTGCAATAGCCCTTGCAAAAGTTTTATCCAGTATTGTTTGGTTGGAGTCATTTCTCAATATGAAAACATGATCATGCATTGGTACCTCTTAGCTAGGTCCTGTGGAAGTAGCCCTTGATAGCCATAAATTTAATTTGCTCATATAACGCAAACTATGTGAGAGTTAAAACATGTTAACTATAAATTTATCATTTTAATACACTTTTGGAATAAACATTGCATGAGTCACTATACTGAATTAACTATTTGGGAGGACCAAATATAAGGCCGTTACTTAAGCAAGTTAGTTTATCCCAGTTTGATCTAGGTCAAAATGCATTTTAGATATATAGTCATTATAGGTACAGAGCAATAAGGCACTGTGTTAGTAGCGATGTACAACAAATTTTTCTTTGTTACATTAACCTTTATAATAATTTTGTTTTAGTATAATGAGAAAATATCTCCTTGAAAATAGCATTTGACTTTGACTTGGCATCAACAATTTAGTTTGATACATTGTGATGAGAACACATGTAAGACATTATATGTTGTTAAAATTTTGTATGACAAAACATATTACTTTTTATGAACAAAACACGTTGCATATACCAATTATTTCACGATTCACACAAAACCAACAAGTTTAGGCCTTAAATTTCCATATATCAATTATTTCGTTGATTTAACACCGGTCGAGTTTGTGTGAAGTGAAAGGAGCGCAGAGTTAATATTGTTTATGTGTTGATCTAAATTTTGCAGTGGAATAACATTATTCATGGTCGAGTTCTATTAATATTGTTTATATGTGTTTTAAAATAACCAATTAATATTGTCTACAAGTAATCAACTTTTGTGGAGTGAAGACCATCAGCAACAATGGACATGACTTTAATTGTTGTATGTATTATAGTATTTGTTAGTACTTACGACTTATTGTGTAAATTTGTTCTTGAATGCTTGTGGTTTGTGAATTTGTTGATTTTGTCAAATAACTATTATCTAAGTCTAAATGGTTATGGAAAATATTTATGTAACTAATGTGTTATCAGTTATTTGAATATGATGATTGATTGATGTTTTAAATCAGACTTTTATATGATCATCGATGATTTTAATATGATTATCATTTAATTAGTTGTTAAAAATAATACAAGCTATTAACAGTATATAGCAGCATTTAAAATATGTTTCAAAACAATTAATATCTTTTAGCGTTTTAGAAACGCTACATGAACAAATGTAACATACCATCTGAATTTTTAGTGGCATAAAATAAATGCAACGAAAAGTTTTTAGTTGCATAAAATAAATGCTACAGAAAAGTAAAAAGTAACCCACGTACAGCCCTTCAGTAGCGTTTGTAAAACATAACTACGCTAACCATATGGTAGCGTTTATGGAAACGTAACCAAAAAATTCGGACTTTTAGTTGCAGGACCTGTAGTAGCGTTTATTAAAACGCTACCAAAAGTTTTGGTAGCATTTTTCAAACGCTTCCAAAGGTCTTTTCTGGTGTAGTGGGTTGGCCGTAAAACAAGGAGCTGGGGTATCAGTGTAATGCTATAGCGGAATGTAGCCGTCTTCATTGAGGATGTCACATCTGGTATCAGAGCTTAGTTTTAGGATTCCTATATAAATAGTGAGTGAGCGTATTTGTGTTTTTTAAAATATATAAATATATTATATATATACCTAGATCTATAGAGGAACTCACTAAATAGAAAGAGTATAATATGAAAAGAAATGGGATGTTTATTTTGTACACTAAAGAAATGAATATGGAAATCTGAGACCTTTAGGTAATTTGGGTGAAAAGTGTACAATGTATAGAAGGAAAGTGAATCTCATATGATTAGTATTTTGGGTTAGTGCGCTTGAAAACCTTATAAATTGGAAAAGGTTAAAAAGAGAAAAATGGATTAGGAATATATATAGTTGAGAGAATTGACCTTGGGGGTGTTTAGGAAAGCTTAGAAGAAATTGGAAACCCACTGAAACGACCCGCAAATCCGTGCTATCGGAGTTGACTAAATACACCATACGTCCAACCCAAATAACACAGAAATACGACTCATTATTAGAAAGAAGTTAGAGGGTGAGAATAGATAAGATAGAAAACTTAGAATAGAAGAAAACAAAGATCACAAACTCACAACGGAACGAATAAAATACATTTTATAACATAAGCTTTGAAATACAAATGTGTTTTGTACATATACACATACCATCATCAGAGTATACATAACATTTGATTCAGCGGAAGTAACTCTAAATAACTAACGTTGAAGCCTCCAGCTTCAAGCTCCTCCAAGTGTATCTGTAAAAGCCTGAAACACTTGACTGCCCGTACAAATTTGGGCACCCAAGAGTTTAGGGAAAAACAAAACAAAATAAACTCTGGGTCAGTCATGTGACTGGTGTGAGTAAACTCCAATCACTTGTTTAACTTTTAAAAATCCTTTCAAAAGAAAAGATAATAGTAAGACCAGCCCACACATAAACATGGACGGTTTTCACCTTACTATAACCCAAAACACTTTGATATCAAATCCAGTGATATTATAATAATGTCTACATCAAGTAAATAACCAAATAGCAGAACGCTTGCATCTCACGCTCCACATATATAGTATAAAATCAAAAACCGCATGGCGCTTATTGGAGATTGGATTTCCAACATGACAAGGTATGGGACCACCTTCCGATGATGTATCTCTAGAGGCGAATACACCTGGGTTCAACAAGAACGTCTTGCAACCCGGCCCACACATGACCGACCACTCATTTCGCTTGAGTGTATCGAATGTATATCACCAACGGTTGGACTCAAACCACCGTTTCCCGAATGGGCAGAATCGATAGATTTAGAAACAAAAGGAATTTCTCTAGATAGGTGATTATACACCCTAATGGGTGCGACCCACATAGCCATGCTGCCTGCCCGATTTTTGTCCTTTCCCGGTTGTTGAGGCCTGAGGCTACGATTACTTGCCATTCATTGATAACACAATCACTTTGAATGCCACATTGTCAGATCCGTTAATCACTAGTTGAGTTTGCACGAATATTCTGGATATTATGCTAAGGGATAAATCCGTTGCAACCATATATATTCATACAGACCAACCCATTTGATCATTGGAAATACTTTGTCAGACATTCGTCCATTTACGTTCGTTCTGGGATTGAACGAAACCGAAGGCACCATTTCTATTAATAGAAAAGCCCTTGCACTTTACTCCGTCTTCAATATATTCGGCATACTTGGTTCGCAACGCTTATGCCAATACGGAGTGGTTCTTCGGATAATAATCCAACCGGTCTCTCCATATTGACAACGATGGTCAAAACTTCGATAGTCTGTGATTTAACTATCGAATAAAAACAAGTGTTCAATCAACATATCAAACAAATCACTGGGCTCTTTAATTAATATTTCATTAATTAAATCTCTTCTATATTCTCTCATCAATATTTGTTACCCAAATATTCTCAATAACCACATTGGCCCTTTACGCTATTTTTGATTTCGTTTCCTTATCGAATTCTATATATATATCGATATATAGATTTCTAATTGTCAAATTTCTTAAAAATATTCTATCTCCTTAAATTCCCGGAAAATTTCGCCATAACCTCCCCTGTATCGGGAGCATCGGGAAATTTTAAATAGCATCCCGGTATCTTCTAATCTCAAAAAGAAAAAGGAAAAGCCAAGCGGCTTGCCGATACGGCGCATAAAACCCATGTATGAATTTAAACATGTACCTTGTTGTCGAGCACATAAATTAAAATCCTCATATACTTCATCATGTACCTGTCTAACACATGTTCACCTGTTTTCAATTTAATTCAACACTATCCAATCGTTTGAATTCAGTTCCGCCCGTTTATTCTTTAAATTGGCCATTTTGCCTATTTCACTTCTTTGTTGAACATAACATGTTCGAATAAAACGCTTAACTTGCTCACGACCAAATTGAATTTCAATTTCAATTCTAGTTCTCTTTTCTATTTCGAATATAAATTTTCAAATCGAATTCGCTTATTCAAAGCCCAATATTAATTCGAAATCTCATTAACTAATTTCTATTCGAATTAGTTAACTCTATTCAATAAATCAAAATCTGGTTTCTATTTTCAAAAATCATATTCATTTACACAACTTGAATTCGCATATATTTAACAGCTCAACTCTTGAAAATTTCTAAATAGAAACTTCGGATTTTATTTGCTTAAAATCCCTTTAAAATATGAAATAAACCATTATGGTCGTTAAATAGTTCTGGCGCTGTTTTTCTGAAAATTTGATTTTGACATATCTCAAAATCTATACGACGAAATTCAGATTTTTCTCCTTCATTAGGAAACTATTATCAAATCGGTCCTGACGTTTCTTGTTTCGAAGAATTTCGACTTCAATCGAGTTCTATATATTCAATTGAAGTTCGAGTCGCCAATTTACGAACTGCAGCGCTGCGGCGAGTTCGTTTTAATTATATTTATATATATAAACTTTTTAACTTCGTTTTAAAATGAATTCAACTCCACTTAACTCTGCTTGATTCAAATTCAAATCTCACTTTTATTCTTCTAAATTCAAATTCCAATTCCTTTTCTATTCAAATCCCATTTGAAATCCTTTATTCGAATTTTATTTCAAATCATTTATTCGAATTCTATTTCAGTTCCTTATTTAATTTTCACTTTAATTCAATTCCTTTTTGAATTTCTACATTTGAAATTCATACTTGAAATCCCATTTCAAATTCATACTTGAAATTCATACTTGAATTCAAATATCCAAACACCATTTAAATTTCTATTTGAAATTCTAAATGTTTCAAATCCCATTTGAACTTCTATATTCCAATTTCTATATTTGAATTCTATTGAAATTCAAATATTCAAACTCCTTTTTAAATTCTATATTCAAAATTCCATAGTTTAAAATCCATTTGAATTTTATATTCAAATCCCATAATTTAAATCCTATTTGAATTCAATTTGAATCTCTTATATCCAAATTTCATTTTTCATTTCTGACCCCATTTGAATTCTAATATTCAAACTTATTTCCAGCCCCATTTGAA
Source organism: Allium sativum (assembly GCA_030737875.1). NCBI lineage: Eukaryota > Viridiplantae > Streptophyta > Magnoliopsida > Asparagales > Amaryllidaceae > Allium > Allium sativum. Next base: position 136,267,230 of record CM060921.1, on the reverse strand, counting down.
TTCTAATATTCAAACTCATTTTTAACACCATTTGAATTGCTTTACTCAAATCCATTTGAATTTCCTTGAATCCAAATTCCATTTCAAAACCACTTGGATTTCCTATTTTTGAAATCTTATTTTGAAATTCTATTTCCAATTCTGCTTTGAAAATCCTATTTCAAAGTTTATTTCAAATTCTATTTTGAAATCTCATATTCAAATTTCTACTTGAATTTCTGTGTTCCATTCCATGTTCAAATTCAACACTTGAATTTCTATTTCAAATCTCTATTTAAATTTCACATTTAAATTCCATTCAAATCTCTGTTCAAATTTCACATTTTGAATTCTTCTTTGAAATACTATATTTCATATTCTATTTAATTTTTCTTTGAAATTCTATATTTCAAATTCTATTTTGAAATTCCCCATTCAAATCTCTATTTGAGTTTCTTATTCGTATTCCTTTGAATTCAAACTTTATTTTAATTTCTTGAATTCAAATTCTATTTTTCATTTCAATTTCGTCTATTCAAATTCTATTTGAACTTCTTATTTGAATTTCTAATATTCAATCTCCTCTTAAAATTCAAATGTTATACTCAAATTTCATTTGAGTTATATATTTAAAAATTCCATTTCACATCCTACTTGAAATTTCATTTCAAATTCCAATTTTCACGCTTGTATTTCTATTTTCGAATTATCAAATGATAATTCTTTTCACTTCATTTATAACTTCGTTATAAAAGAATTATTTATAACTTCGTTTAAAAAGAAACTACTTGTTTTATTTTTAAAAACAAATTTATATTTTATTTCCATTTAAAATTCAAATTCTATTTAAAAATAGAATTTCCCTTTTTAAATTTCCAATATTCTTTTTACGATATTTTTAAATATCATTACTTAAGCCCAGTGGTAAAACACACAAAGCAACCAATTGTTTAATTTCCTAACACATCATATATAACAATATATATGCAAACAAATAAACAAACAGATAATATATTTTTGAGGAATCCTGTTGGATTCCTCCAACCTGTTTTCCTGCATCCACAGATGTTAGCACATAAATAATACCAATTCTGCTTCGTGGCAGAATATCGCGGTATAGAAGGTCATCCACTAATCATAGCGTGGGGCGTATAGGGTAATCATCCGCTATGAAACTGCGGGCATCCGCTAATGAGACTGCGGGAATTCAACCAATCAATCAACCCAATATATATATATATATAGCCTAAATAACTAATATATATAAACAACCAGAAAATATGCACACAAGCAACAAACAATTATTTTTAACGAAATAAAAATAATTAGAAATAAAAGGTGAGTGAGATTTACTCACCGAGATTTCTGTTTTCGCTGAATATTCCATTTAAAATTCTATCTCGTAGCGCCAGTGGATCATCTCTATTTGTTTCAACTGAATTCATTTCGTACCTTGCTCCGAAGCAAAACAAACAAACGACGATTCTCACCCAACCCCAAAAAATACTGCCTTCTACCTCTTTGGCATTTCGCTGAACATGTTACAGGCAACATCATTGCTGCCACATCAAAGCTGACCTCTGCCCCAACAGTGTCACTACAGAAAACCCATCGACATAACTTCACAGAAATGAACCATACTTCAACAATGGGTGATAATCTCATCGCTAAATTCTACTGCACCCTTCGACTCCTCTATCCATGCCCAAAATCAAAACAAAGGAACCCTAAGTCGCGACAGTAACTATCGAGCATCGCTTCATTTACTTGAACTACCACCCACTTATTTTCACAGGCCGACCTCGAGATCCGTTGTCGCACCCAATTTTCAGTATCCGCAACCCTAATTTCGAAATCGAAGATGACTTTAGGCTCGATCTGGAATCCGCGGCACTTGATATACCCAACTTATGATCGCGCGCACCCCCTCCAATCGACTTCCAGCTCTGATCTCGATTCCAGGCATCCACAGTTCTCCGCTCGCGATTTGGATATGAGGGAATTTGGGAGAGGCCAGCTTATTACGATTTTGAGGGAGTTGGGTTTTTGTTTGTTTTTCTGTTGAATGAAATAACGGAGATCGCGATGATTTATATAAGGGCGAGAGGAGACAAGAGGTACACAGGCCATTAAAATGTTGTTTCCTGGATATTGAAAATTTGAGGCAGAACATTGAGCTCGAGGGAAAACATGTCTGTTCGATTCTCTCCACTAGGTCTGCGTATCACATCCAGAGGTCGGCTGATGGACGTAAAATTTTTGATTTGATTTTAGTTATATATAATATTCCCAAATGTCTCGTGTCCTTAACTAGCAAACCCCAAACCGCCATTTAACCGTAACGACTGACGTTACAAGTTTATAATGATCTATTGAACTCAATAAACTGATTCTGAAATTTTATTCAGTCGTATATACAGAATAATATAATTAAATTAATTACAAACAATTTAATTCAAGATTATAAATAATTATCGTTCTAATTCAATACATATTTATATTAATCGACTGTATCGTTTCGATTCAGTTTTAAATCTGAATTATACCTTATATCGATTATTAAATCGGTAAATCCAATATAAAAAATTTTATATTACCAACACAATATTTAAAATGATATTAAATATTTAAAATAAATCGACGAAAAATCTGGGTCGTTACATTCTTCCCCCCTTAAAATAATTTCGTCCTCGAAATTGCTAAGTTAGGAAAAATGGTACAAATTCATTTCTTTTCAACATCTCACTTATGTTGAAACTCAACTCCTCATATTTCTATGATTTTAATTTCAACCAAAGCTTTTGGTTTCCATTCATATGCATCCTAATTCATATTTATTTCAATTTATTTCAAATTGATTCTAGTCAATTTACTCACCTCGAACCATTTAACTTGCTTCAGTTAAATTTTAATTCCAGAATCCAGATCCCAGGGTTTTCATTTCAAATCCCTTTGAAATCCCATAAATATATATACATATATTTATTTCTATTTCAAATTCAAAAACATTTGAATTTTCAAATCACTTGTTTCTTTCAAAACAAATTTCCATCAAAACTTTCTAAGGTAGCAATCCATCACTTAGAAACTCGGAAATGAACACTGATGATGTTGCAATCATCATCAGAATTATTTCCTAGCGACTGAAGTGAGTTCAGTGCTTTATCATTTTTAAAAATCAACTCAAAATGATTTTCATTCAAAACCTTTTCAAAATAAAACTATATTATTTTAATTACTTTGAAAAATATCATTCAACTTCCCAGGATTTTTGAATTCTTAATTCTGGTTTGAATTAAATTCTAATTCATCTCATTTGTATATATTTAATTTCTATACAAATTCTATTTGGTTATAAATAACCATTTATAATCTCATTTGATTATAATCCTAACAATCAACACATCCATATAATATAATAATTTCAGAAAATTTTTCTTTCTATATCAAAAATAGAGATTTGGGTAAAATTATTTCATTTACCCACTTTAAAAACAATATCATGTCGTATTTTCTGTTCAAGTGTTTAGAAATCCCTATCGACTTCGTGGCGTCCCACGATTCGACCAGAATTCATAAACCACTCTACAGACTAGCCAACACAATATAAAACAATTTTTATATCAATTAACAAATACGCTCTCTCGCATATTCATACTCAACTCATTCTAGGGTACTACTGACCCTATCTCTAATGAGCACATGCCACACAAGCCTAGGTATTCGCTCAACCTAAGCTCTGATACCAACTGAAACGACCCGCAAATCCGTGCTATCGGAGTTGACTAAATACACCATACGTCCAACCCAAATAACACAGAAATACGACTCATTATTAGAAAGAAGTTAGAGGGTGAGAATAGATAAGATAGAAAACTTAGAATAGAAGAAAACAAAGATCACAAACTCACAACGGAACGAATAAAATACATTTTATAACATAAGCTTTGAAATACAAATGTGTTTTGTACATATACACATACCATCATCAGAGTATACATAACATTTGATTCAGCGGAAGTAACTCTAAATAACTAACGTTGAAGCCTCCAGCTTCAAGCTCCTCCAAGTGTATCTGTAAAAGCCTGAAACACTTGACTGCCCGTACAAATTTGGGCACCCAAGAGTTTAGGGAAAAACAAAACAAAATAAACTCTGGGTCAGTCATGTGACTGGTGTGAGTAAACTCCAATCACTTGTTTAACTTTTAAAAATCCTTTCAAAAGAAAAGATAATAGTAAGACCAGCCCACACATAAACATGGACGGTTTTCACCTTACTATAACCCAAAACACTTTGATATCAAATCCAGTGATATTATAATAATGTCTACATCAAGTAAATAACCAAATAGCAGAACGCTTGCATCTCACGCTCCACATATATAGTATAAAATCAAAAACCGCATGGCGCTTATTGGAGATTGGATTTCCAACATGACAAGGTATGGGACCACCTTCCGATGATGTATCTCTAGAGGCGAATACACCTGGGTTCAACAAGAACGTCTTGCAACCCGGCCCACACATGACCGACCACTCATTTCGCTTGAGTGTATCGAATGTATATCACCAACGGTTGGACTCAAACCACCGTTTCCCGAATGGGCAGAATCGATAGATTTAGAAACAAAAGGAATTTCTCTAGATAGGTGATTATACACCCTAATGGGTGCGACCCACATAGCCATGCTGCCTGCCCGATTTTTGTCCTTTCCCGGTTGTTGAGGCCTGAGGCTACGATTACTTGCCATTCATTGATAACACAATCACTTTGAATGCCACATTGTCAGATCCGTTAATCACTAGTTGAGTTTGCACGAATATTCTGGATATTATGCTAAGGGATAAATCCGTTGCAACCATATATATTCATACAGACCAACCCATTTGATCATTGGAAATACTTTGTCAGACATTCGTCCATTTACGTTCGTTCTGGGATTGAACGAAACCGAAGGCACCATTTCTATTAATAGAAAAGCCCTTGCACTTTACTCCGTCTTCAATATATTCGGCATACTTGGTTCGCAACGCTTATGCCAATACGGAGTGGTTCTTCGGATAATAATCCAACCGGTCTCTCCATATTGACAACGATGGTCAAAACTTCGATAGTCTGTGATTTAACTATCGAATAAAAACAAGTGTTCAATCAACATATCAAACAAATCACTGGGCTCTTTAATTAATATTTCATTAATTAAATCTCTTCTATATTCTCTCATCAATATTTGTTACCCAAATATTCTCAATAACCACATTGGCCCTTTACGCTATTTTTGATTTCGTTTCCTTATCGAATTCTATATATATATCGATATATAGATTTCTAATTGTCAAATTTCTTAAAAATATTCTATCTCCTTAAATTCCCGGAAAATTTCGCCATAACCTCCCCTGTATCGGGAGCATCGGGAAATTTTAAATAGCATCCCGGTATCTTCTAATCTCAAAAAGAAAAAGGAAAAGCCAAGCGGCTTGCCGATACGGCGCATAAAACCCATGTATGAATTTAAACATGTACCTTGTTGTCGAGCACATAAATTAAAATCCTCATATACTTCATCATGTACCTGTCTAACACATGTTCACCTGTTTTCAATTTAATTCAACACTATCCAATCGTTTGAATTCAGTTCCGCCCGTTTATTCTTTAAATTGGCCATTTTGCCTATTTCACTTCTTTGTTGAACATAACATGTTCGAATAAAACGCTTAACTTGCTCACGACCAAATTGAATTTCAATTTCAATTCTAGTTCTCTTTTCTATTTCGAATATAAATTTTCAAATCGAATTCGCTTATTCAAAGCCCAATATTAATTCGAAATCTCATTAACTAATTTCTATTCGAATTAGTTAACTCTATTCAATAAATCAAAATCTGGTTTCTATTTTCAAAAATCATATTCATTTACACAACTTGAATTCGCATATATTTAACAGCTCAACTCTTGAAAATTTCTAAATAGAAACTTCGGATTTTATTTGCTTAAAATCCCTTTAAAATATGAAATAAACCATTATGGTCGTTAAATAGTTCTGGCGCTGTTTTTCTGAAAATTTGATTTTGACATATCTCAAAATCTATACGACGAAATTCAGATTTTTCTCCTTCATTAGGAAACTATTATCAAATCGGTCCTGACGTTTCTTGTTTCGAAGAATTTCGACTTCAATCGAGTTCTATATATTCAATTGAAGTTCGAGTCGCCAATTTACGAACTGCAGCGCTGCGGCGAGTTCGTTTTAATTATATTTATATATATAAACTTTTTAACTTCGTTTTAAAATGAATTCAACTCCACTTAACTCTGCTTGATTCAAATTCAAATCTCACTTTTATTCTTCTAAATTCAAATTCCAATTCCTTTTCTATTCAAATCCCATTTGAAATCCTTTATTCGAATTTTATTTCAAATCATTTATTCGAATTCTATTTCAGTTCCTTATTTAATTTTCACTTTAATTCAATTCCTTTTTGAATTTCTACATTTGAAATTCATACTTGAAATCCCATTTCAAATTCATACTTGAAATTCATACTTGAATTCAAATATCCAAACACCATTTAAATTTCTATTTGAAATTCTAAATGTTTCAAATCCCATTTGAACTTCTATATTCCAATTTCTATATTTGAATTCTATTGAAATTCAAATATTCAAACTCCTTTTTAAATTCTATATTCAAAATTCCATAGTTTAAAACCCATTTGAATTTTATATTCAAATCCCATAATTTAAATCCTATTTGAATTCAATTTGAATCTCTTATATCCAAATTTCATTTTTCATTTCTGACCCCATTTGAATTCTAATATTCAAACTTATTTCCAGCCCCATTTGAATTCTAATATTCAAACTCATTTTTAACACCATTTGAATTGCTTTACTCAAATCCATTTGAATTTCCTTGAATCCAAATTCCATTTCAAAACCACTTGGATTTCCTATTTTTGAAATCTTATTTTGAAATTCTATTTCCAATTCTGCTTTGAAAATCCTATTTCAAAGTTTATTTCAAATTCTATTTTGAAATCTCATATTCAAATTTCTACTTGAATTTCTGTGTTCCATTCCATGTTCAAATTCAACACTTGAATTTCTATTTCAAATCTCTATTTAAATTTCACATTTAAATTCCATTCAAATCTCTGTTCAAATTTCACATTTTGAATTCTTCTTTGAAATACTATATTTCATATTCTATTTAATTTTTCTTTGAAATTCTATATTTCAAATTCTATTTTGAAATTCCCCATTCAAATCTCTATTTGAGTTTCTTATTCGTATTCCTTTGAATTCAAACTTTATTTTAATTTCTTGAATTCAAATTCTATTTTTCATTTCAATTTCGTCTATTCAAATTCTATTTGAACTTCTTATTTGAATTTCTAATATTCAATCTCCTCTTAAAATTCAAATGTTATACTCAAATTTCATTTGAGTTATATATTTAAAAATTCCATTTCACATCCTACTTGAAATTTCATTTCAAATTCCAATTTTCACGCTTGTATTTCTATTTTCGAATTATCAAATGATAATTCTTTTCACTTCATTTATAACTTCGTTATAAAAGAATTATTTATAACTTCGTTTAAAAAGAAACTACTTGTTTTATTTTTAAAAACAAATTTATATTTTATTTCCATTTAAAATTCAAATTCTATTTAAAAATAGAATTTCCCTTTTTAAATTTCCAATATTCTTTTTACGATATTTTTAAATATCATTACTTAAGCCCAGTGGTAAAACACACAAAGCAACCAATTGTTTAATTTCCTAACACATCATATATAACAATATATATGCAAACAAATAAACAAACAGATAATATATTTTTGAGAAATCCTGTTGGATTCCTCCAACCTGTTTTCCTGCATCCACAGATGTTAGCACATAAATAATACCAATTCTGCTTCGTGGCAGAATATCGCGGTATAGAAGGTCATCCACTAATCATAGCGTGGGGCGTATAGGGTAATCATCCGCTATGAAACTGCGGGCATCCGCTAATGAGACTGCGGGAATTCAACCAATCAATCAACCCAATATATATATATATATATATAGCCTAAATAACTAATATATATAAACAACCAGAAAATATGCACACAAGCAACAAACAATTATTTTTAACGAAATAAAAATAATTAGAAATAAAAGGTGAGTGAGATTTACTCACCGAGATTTCTGTTTTCGCTGAATATTCCATTTAAAATTCTATCTCGTAGCGCCAGTGGATCATCTCTATTTGTTTCAACTGAATTCATTTCGTACCTTGCTCCGAAGCAAAACAAACAAACGACGATTCTCACCCAACCCCAAAAAATACTGCCTTCTACCTCTTTGGCATTTCGCTGAACATGTTACAGGCAACATCATTGCTGCCACATCAAAGCTGACCTCTGCCCCAACAGTGTCACTACAGAAAACCCATCGACATAACTTCACAGAAATGAACCATACTTCAACAATGGGTGATAATCTCATCGCTAAATTCTACTGCACCCTTCGACTCCTCTATCCATGCCCAAAATCAAAACAAAGGAACCCTAAGTCGCGACAGTAACTATCGAGCATCGCTTCATTTACTTGAACTACCACCCACTTATTTTCACAGGCCGACCTCGAGATCCGTTGTCGCACCCAATTTTCAGTATCCGCAACCCTAATTTCGAAATCGAAGATGACTTTAGGCTCGATCTGGAATCCGCGGCACTTGATATACCCAACTTATGATCGCGCGCACCCCCTCCAATCGACTTCCAGCTCTGATCTCGATTCCAGGCATCCACAGTTCTCCGCTCGCGATTTGGATATGAGGGAATTTGGGAGAGGCCAGCTTATTACGATTTTGAGGGAGTTGGGTTTTTGTTTGTTTTTCTGTTGAATGAAATAACGGAGATCGCGATGATTTATATAAGGGCGAGAGGAGACAAGAGGTACACAGGCCATTAAAATGTTGTTTCCTGGATATTGAAAATTTGAGGCAGAACATTGAGCTCGAGGGAAAACATGTCTGTTCGATTCTCTCCACTAGGTCTGCGTATCACATCCAGAGGTCGGCTGATGGACGTAAAAATTTTGATTTGATTTTAGTTATATATAATATTCCCAAATGTCTCGTGTCCTTAACTAGCAAACCCCAAACCGCCATTTAACCGTAACGACTGACGTTACAAGTTTATAATGATCTATTGAACTCAATAAACTGATTCTGAAATTTTATTCAGTCGTATATACAGAATAATATAATTAAATTAATTACAAACAATTTAATTCAAGATTATAAATAATTATCGTTCTAATTCAATACATATTTATATTAATCGACTGTATCGTTTCGATTCAGTTTTAAATCTGAATTATACCTTATATCGATTATTAAATCGGTAAATCCAATATAAAAATTTTTATATTACCAACACAATATTTAAAATGATATTAAATATTTAAAATAAATCGACGAAAAATCTGGGTCGTTACACCCACTTTGAGTCTAACCCCATTGTTAACTTTTAAGAACTTGAAATTATAAAAGTTTTGGGAAAAAGGTTTATGGTGTTATAAGTTTTAATCTTAAAAGTTATAGTTTTAAAATATGTAAAGAAGTACATATTGAGTTTTAAAGTAAAATTCTCTCCGTAAAAAGGTGCATATTATAGAGCATGTATAGCTCACTAGTTTTCTTGTTACATTTCATACAAGAATTTTTAAAGAAAGATTTGAAATCTCTGTTCTTATGACAACCCTTTTTGATAAATTATTTTAAGATAATTCTGTGGGTGGACAAAATAAATTGTAGAAAATAAGAATAGAGTGGATGCTGGCACCTTGTAGTAAGAGACTGAACCGACCTTATAGGTAGGAACAAGTCATAAACTCGATTGAGAAAAGATGAATAAGAAAGGAAAATTTCCAAGATAAGATGAAGAGAAGATCAGTAACAAAAGAAATTTTTCTTATGTGAACTGTGCTTGGATAGGAAAATAGGGAATATTTATAAATAGTTACATAAAAAACCAAGTACGGTTAGAAAAAGATTGGAAAAGAAAAACGAAGGATGCAGTTTTCCGTTTTCCACCTTTTTGTAGCATAAGAAATCGAATTTAGAAAATTAGATTTTCCTGAAATTCGAAACATAAAGTTGGTTAGTAGGATTATGGATGCAACAATTGGATGAACTATGCTCTTACTCAGTAAGAGTGTGGGAAAATTTGGATGAAAAAAAAATTGATTTTCAAAATATTGTATTCATATAGAACTGCCAGAATATTTAGGATGTGAGCATCATATTTTAAAAGAATTTTTGAAAAACTTGCATATACATAGGAGGTACCGCTTAGGCATACATGCATTACTATGATGTATTTCACTTTGCACATGTGCACTATGTTTGCAAAAATTGGATGCACACATGATGGGTGGATATTATGCGAGGGATTATTTATTTTACCCTTATAAAACTTCAGGGACAAAATTTTCTAAGGGTGAGAGAATGTAACACCCCGCATTTTTAATGCAATTAAAAATATAAAAATATGCATATATGTTTATATATATATATTATATGCATAGATATATTTAAAGGAAAAACTAAATAATAATATAATTGCATTTAATAAGTTCACGTAGTGAAATGAAGAAAAAGATTAATAAAAGAAATTACATGCAATACACGAAATGAGAAGAAATGCAATGCAATGCAATTGAAATTGCATGCGAACATTTAAAAAGAAATAAAAAGGAAAATTTGAAGAGCTTCTAGAATTTGATCACGAAATCAGCGTCATTGCGTTCATGGTGATTTTATGGTCAATTTAGACCTGTAGTTTACGGAAAACTGATTTAAAATGAAAGAGATATCTTTAAATTAATTATTGCAACAAAACATAAAAAAAAAGATCGAGAAAAAGAATAATGTCTAGCACTGTTCTAAGCCTTGTTAACAAAAGACCAAGTAGCTCAGTTGGTTAGAACATGTGACTTGCATACAAGAGGTTCAGAGTTGCCAGTGCCATTTTTTTTAAGGGAATGGCTAAAAAGTAGCTTAGTGTGAAAGTAGTTAAAAAGTGGCTTAGTGAGAAGACGGTTTAATTAAACAGCGGTTCAGTATGAAAAGGGTTAATAAGAGTTTTAATTGGGAGAATGTTTCAAAAGAGGAATATATATATAAATTGGTTTGAGATAATTAATTGTTCGCATATAAAAGAATAACACACGCATAAGAGTTTAATACAAATGAACATAATTCAAATTAAGGGTTGCGCGCGAACAATGAAGCAAACAAAGAAGGAATGTTTGAAATTTAATTTATATGCAAGAAGATTACATGTATTATAAATAAATCAAATTTCAAATCAAATATATATATATATATATATATATATATATATATATATATATATATATACACACACACACACACGACAGGGGTGTCGACACCACCGTAGGGGTGTCGACACATATGTCGACACCCAAGCAATGGTGTCAACCCCTGCGCATCATTCAACACACGTGACATGTTTTGATTGGTGAACGTTTGTTTTTGTTGCAACGTAGTCATTTCCTATTGGTCGTATGACGTGTTTAGCTCTGATGGAGTTTTATTTAAATCTGAGGGTCCTAGTTGCTCCACCCTCCTATAAAGAAGACCTTAGACCTGACCCTAAACCATATAATTTGGCGGCTACACTGGAGCTCTGCCATGGCGCTCTCTCTCTCCCCTCAAATCTATTCTGAAATCAAAATATTAGCCTATAAAGTTTTGAATCCACATCTAGAGGAGAGGATCAATGTTAATAAAAGATCATTGAAAGCAAGGTTGTGAATCTAATCAAAGGGAAAAGGGGAAACCATGGATGATGGAACGGATCGGATCCAAAAATTGGGGAAAACTTCAAGGTGGGTGGGTTTAAATTGTAGCCTTTAGATAATGTTATAACTATCGTTTAGCATTCCCCTTTTAATAAATTGTGAAATTGCCATTTTAATTATAAATTGTTGTTATAACAAGTTGGGACGTTAATATGAATAGAGATCAGGAAATTCATATGTTGAATCTATTAAATTATTGGAATGATTACATGTTGGAAAAAAAACTTGTTAGAAATTGTTAGAACATGAGCAATAACTGTTGTTGTTATAATTATATGTTTCACTTGCGGCATATTATAGAATAACTGACATGTTTAGATTGATGGATTTGAATAATTAACTGATTGAATGTTTACTTGTCAAAATAGGATTAAACATATGTTAAAAAGAACATGCGATGATATATAGACAAAATTTGGACGACATGTAAAATTAGATTACTGTAAACTAGATTACGGTAAAAAGGATAATATGCCTAAAGTTTTCATCAAATGGGAATGAATTGTAATGGAATTTTTGGAACATAGCATATATTTTGTTTTGAGACTTTAATTTTGGAGTGCAATTTTGATATGAACATTAATGATTGAATAAAGATGAATATGCCTAGGATTTCGATTAGAAATTGTAACTGCACGTATGGCATGAGGTTAGGTTACATTAGTGGAGGAAGTTTGCCCGGACCCGGCCAGCATATCCAGCAGCCACTAATGTTGAAAATAATGTGAGAGTCCTAAGTGAAAAAAATTAAAAAAATGTAATGGTGCTAAGACACGAGGTTAGGTCAACTTGTGGTAGAAGTCTGCTTGGACCCGCCCGACAAATCCAACATCCACAAGTGTAGGCTTAATGCGAGAGGTCTAGTGCTTATATATATATAAATATATGCATATAACAAGATATGAATAAATGGAAATAATGGTAATTAAATGTCTAACTCAGAAAATAAGAAAGAAAGGGATGTAACGAACTGAGTTAGTGTGATACGAAGGAAAGGTGATGTATTTCCCTAAATGACCTATTTCTGAGAACATGGTTGCAAGTAGGCCACAGTAACTAAATTAAGAAGAGTAAAAGAAATTACTTGCTACCCTGGATTTAGATGGGAATACGTTATGAAAATAAATCACTGATTCCTTCTATCAAACTGATAAGGTGCATGAAGTGTTTTCCTTAATTAAAATAAGGAATATATATTACAGTGAATGAAGGATACTGGAATACAGCAGTAAAAGAAAATTGTTTAAAAGGGGAATGATAATAACCTATTATAAATAAATAACATTAATGAAAATGTTGTATAATAGGTAGACTTGTCCTAGGGACAAGTGAGTATTATAACTTGAGTTATAATAAACTAGTAAGAGGATGGGATAACTGGTGAATTGAGTTAAGGAACGCTTAATTTTAAATTAAGTAACTAGTAAAGGGGGAACCTGAAACCAGTTAAGAAAAGGGATAAAATATATTGTATTTAATTATAAATTAAGTGATATGTAAGCTTGGAAGTCTGAAACCCGTTGATAATAATGTTTTTGGGACAAGAGGAAATTATACCATAGGTTATAATAAATGGGTAGAGAAACTTATTAATGGGCCTTAGTTATATAATTAGGTTAATAAGTAAACAACGATAAGTTGTACTGACAACGTAAAATGGAATTATGATTAAATGAGAAAGAATGAGGCAAACTTATGAAATAAAATAAGTTATATTTAATCATAAATGGTAAATGACATGTTAATTAGAAACCATGTGAATTGGAGATAATTACATATTAAGTAAAATATGTTAATGTAATGATGAAATCAAACAAGAATATAAAAGAGTTTGTAGATTACAGGCCTTGGGTCACAATCTAGAGAACACCATGTTGGGGCTTATTAATAAACTTAAATATTTAAGTTATATGACTGAAATTAATAAGCAAGAGAAACTTGGTAATTTGAATAATTCAATAGGAATGGGAATAACTAAGTAAACTGGAAACCTGGTGAGGTGAGGTAAGCGCGTAAAAGAATGTTTAGACATAAGGTCTAACAACATGCTAAAGTAAGGCGTTTTGACCTGTCCGTACGGTTGAGGGTGAATAACCCAGCAAGGTAGATCATCGAGGTGTTATAAAGCATGAGGGGAGCGCACATTCATTTGATTGTTAAGACAGCTCCAAGGGGCTGGAAGGGGAAGCACGCAGCTTCCTGAGGTACGGAAGGTGCTCCTAGTAGTCTCTGTGCGGTGACAGATGTCTTAGGCTGTGCTCGCAGAGGATGGGTCTGCGCCTAACTACTAGATGGGTGGGTCTTGACTGCAGATGTAGCTATGCAGTCAGAATGTTGTGACAAGGTGACACTATGGTAGTTCGGTGGTTGCCTCACGAGAAGGCGGAGGGTCATGACCAACATGGATAGTAGACCGTCGGATATCCGTCATCGGCAGCCAGGGGGATGCGAAAAGACTAGAGCTAAACCCAAGATATCATTTCACCTTTCACTATCGAGGTACGGGGTTGACGATAGACGCCACATGGATGTTTAGATTGGTTGTTATTATGGGTGGTTGCTTAGCTCTTGTAGTCTTTACTAGTTGAGGGAGGGGCCGAGGTGGGGCCATAGCCACCACGAAAACAGACCCTAGGTATATCTGTATATAGATGCTCTTTAGAGGCGGGACCATACAGATATGGAAAAGCTCCCGACCGAGTTCCGTGTTTCTTGTATCGCCCTGCCACGGAACTCATTGCACATTAGGGGATGTGCGATTAAGGCATTGAGATACAAATGATGATACGTATGGTGGATAGTCTAGATACATGCATATCGGCTCTGGGTGGTGTATCGTAGATTTGAGGGCATTAGTCCATTATGGAGTCTGATTCAAACAAAGGTGGCAGTCCGTACGTTTGCGTAGCATAGTAATGATAGATATATGAGGAGCGTGTAACACCCCGCAATTTTAATATTAATGCTAACAAATTTTAGAATACTTAATCTCAAATGTGGGAATTAAGGGAAACGGGTTATGCCATTGCGTTTGTCTCGGAATTCTGGTTGAGATAGAGTCCGAGTTTGCGTAAAACGGATGCCGTATGAAGAAGATATGAACAAACAAAGTTAGGCAGAAAAACCAGAAACAGGCCAGAATGCACTGGCGCACTTGGGAAGTGCGCCAGAAAAAAATTGCACTGGCGCACTCGGGAAGTGCGCCCATGCAAAGTTGTACTGGCGCACTTGGCAGGTGTGCCCAGGCCAAGATAAAAGCCTGCACAGATTTCTGAGGCTCTGAATCGAACAGTGAGTCAGTGCTGAGTCATTTCTGACTAGTTAATGAGTCATTAGGGTTTCTGGATAGTTCTAATCTGGACTGAATGGTTGTGGTTAACTCTAGGGTCATCCGACAGCTATAATTAAATTGAAATTCTATATAAACATGTGTAGACTCAAACTCTAAAATCAAGTCAAAATTAGATCAATGGCCGTCATGTTGTCACTCCAAACCCTAGAGTAGCCGCCACCAACTAGAAGCAAATTAAAGACAACAATTCAATTCAAATCAAGCCTTAAACTACAACAACGAAATTGTCTACAACAAGGGAACGCTAATCAATTACAGAATTCAGATCCTAGAACGCAAGACCCCTTTTTCGGTGAGTTCAAGTCACTTTTAGGTTTAAATAGATAAAAGTGAATCGTGGTAGACTATGATTTGGGTATATGTTGTTTGTAGTTATGCAAGTTTATTTTTGTGAATCATGAAATGATGCAAGTTCATTATTGTTGTGAATCATGAAGTTATGCAAGTTATTATGTTGAGAAACTATGAACCTATGTAAGTTACCTATGCAAGTTATTGTGTGATGAATTCATGAACCTATGCAAGTTACCTATGCAAGTTATTATGTGATGAATTCATGAACCTATGCAAGTTACCTATGCAAGTTGTTACGTTGTTAATTCATGAATCTATGCTAGTTGTTATGTTATGAATCACGAACCTATGTGAGTTACCTATGCAAGTTGTTAAGTTGTTAATTCATGAACCTATGCTAGTTGTTATGTTGTGGATCATGAACCTATGTTAGTCACCTATGCAAGAGGATATGTTATGAATCATGCAAGTTGTTATGTTGTGAATAATGAACCTATATAAGTTGTTAATTATGTTGAGAATCATGAACCTATGCAAGTTGTTATGTTGCAAAATCATGAATCTATGCAGGTTGTTAATTATGTGGTGAATCATAATCATATGTGAAATTATCATGTCACTTTCCCTAGTTGTCATGCTTATGCCGAAAATTGTACTGAAAACGATCACCTTGTCATTCCCTTTATTTTATTGTTATGGCAAGGCTACCTTGTAGCCTCGATGACGCTAAAAACGCAAATGGTTACGCTAGTTAAGAAACAGTGAGAAGGGGAATTTGTAATAGGCATAATCTACATAATGATTATGTAAATTGGACTCATGATTCTAGTAGGGAAACATATAAATAATTACCTATTATGACATGGGTAAAATTGGGTAAAAATGGTATAATTTGAATATGACCATTTATGGATATGAAATTCAAATTGTTAATAGGATAGTTATTGACACCTATAAAAAGGAAAGGATTAATTAATTAACTTAATTAATCAAAAGAGGAATATTTAAGCAATTAAAGTCTGAAGATTTAATATTGAGAATTGGCATAAATGCCTTAAATGGCATAAAATAAATTTGTGATGAAATTGGTATGATTTTACATACCATAAATAGATGGACATAATTGAGTCAATTATGGCCATAGTTAAATTTGGAATTGATTGATAATTTGAATAGGGAGATTAATTCAAATTGGGGAATAATTAATTTTGTGTAATTAATCGTCTAAGACACGAGGTTAGGCTCTTTAGTGGTGTAAGACTGCCCAGACCCGCCCGACAAATCCAGCTGCCACAAATGTCAGTCTAATGTGGGAGGTCTTAGGCATAAATTAAATGCGTGACAATTGTAAAGACACGAGGTTAGGCTCTTTTGTGGTGTAAGACTGCCCGGACCTGCCCGACATATCCAGCTGCCACAAATGCCAGTCTAATGTAGGAGGTCTTTATAAGGTTGCGGTCTTAATGAATTAAGAAACACTTAACTAAATAAACATGTAGTGGGACATGAGTGGTTAAGTGGGTGCCTTGGGTGGCATGTGGAATTAAGTGGGTGCCTTGGGTGGCATGTGAAATACGATTAGGTGTCTCAATAATTAATTAATGTTGATTAAAGACAAATATGGATGATAAACAGAAGATTGGTTGAGTGAGTGATTCTCTGGGTAGTGATCTGATGTTGATCTCGGTCTTTGGGGTTGGTACTTAGGGAGTTATTCTCTTAACAAATGTATATGTGGACTAAGAAGAACCTAATCATAAACTAAGTGAAAGGGTTAAGACCAACTTGACCAATAAATTGATAATGAGTTGGATCAGTGGGTGGGTTAAGTACAACTGATGGGTAGGTGGGTAATATTAGTATATATAGGCCTACAAACTTAACCATTTAATAAACAAGATTAAATCTGTGGGTGGGTTAAGTACAACTGATGGGTAGGTGGGTAATATTAGTATATATAGGCCCACAAACTTAACCATTAAATAAACAGGATTAAATCAGTGGGTGGGTTAAGTACAACTGATGGGTAGGTGTGTAATATTAGTATATATAGGCCCACAAACCTAACCATTAAATAAACAGGATTAAATCAGTGGGTGGGTTAAGTACAACTGATGGGTAGGTGGGTAATATTAGTATATATAGGCCCACAAACTTAACCATTAAAAAAAGGGGTTATGTAATTAAAGACACCTAATGGTATACATAACCGGGGCAGAATAGTAAAGTTATGTATTAAAGACACCCTTAGGGGTACGCATAACTAATGGGAATAGGTAGAGTTATGTATTAAAGACACCTATAGGTACGCATAACCGATAGGTAGATTAAGGGTTATGTATTAAAGACACTTATAGGTACGCATAACTGATTGAGGGCTATGTAATTAAAGACACCTTAGGGTATACATAGTCAGTAGAAAACCTAGTGGGGATAAAAGACATAGGGGAGAGCTTGTATCATGTTGTGTGGGACCCATTTTAGTCAGTAACCTGGAGGGGTATCAATGTAAAGATCTCCGTACTAGGCGGGGAAGGGGCACGCTTACTAACTGATTGTAAGAGATCCAAAACGAGACGGATGGTGTGGGCGGCGCAAACCGACCGGGGACATGTGCGTGCATGGGTCGGGCAGAGGGGGACAAGACGACCGTGACACCAGTAGGTATAATTGTGCACACCTTGGGTTGCCACTTTAGGGAAGTGATACCCTTTAGTTGTGGGACCAGCACAGAGTATCTACAGAGTTGGGAGCCGATCGATTAGGGTAGTGGTTAGGGTATACCTGGACGTATGCCCTAAGTCTACCAATTTATAGTAGGAGGGTAGTGGGTACGACTAGTTGAGATAGGAGCAGGCGACACCTATGGCAGCAGCTAGGAATACACGAAACTACCACCATCGTTATCATTGGCGGAAGGGATCACCCCATCTTGATTTTACTAGTAATAGTGCAGAGTAGTTAGTAGTGAAGCATGCATACACCTTACCTTATTTGTCCTGTCATCTGTACCATGAATCCTCTTATCCACTTTGTATGCCTGTCATGTTTACCTTTATTTATTTACTGGCTAAAAGTTACTGGACTTACCAGACGTATGTCTGACTTAGTTTGTTTCGCCTCTTTTCTTCTGCCCCCAGGTTCTCAGGGAGGAAACACCCAAGTTTAGTCAGGATTTGGATATCATCTTCTAGGAGCTACTTCTGAAGTATGGCTCGAGTCTCTGTCTCTTATATGACTTGCTCTTTAATATGGGGAATGATGTTTTTCTTTTAAATACCTATGTACTCTGATGATGTAAGACAGAAGTGTTTTAATGGTTTTATGACTCATGGTATTATGTAACAAAGTATTTTGGTGATTTAATAAAGTTTTTTTTCCGCTGCAAAATTTTTATATCTGTCTTGTGATATTCTGTGTCTGTTTACCAAAAACGCTCCACTGAAGTTAAGGCATTCCCTTTGTGAGTGACCTTAATGGAGATGGGGTGTTACACTTGGTATCAGAGCTGAAGGTTACCAGACTTGATAAAAAGCTTTTGAAAAAATATTTTCAAAAAGGTTTTAAAAGAAAGTACTTTCAAAAAAAGGAAAGCCTGTTTTGAAAAACATTCCCCGAAAAGCCATATGCAGTATCCTTCGGTCCTTTGTCTAAAATCTCTTCCTTTTATAGGATAGGCGAATGCTCTCGCGGCTGATGGATAGGATTGGGACAGGAAAATTTATGTACAAGGTTTAATTTCCTTATCTGGTTATGAAGTTAAGACTCTTTTGGATTCTAGCATTGAGACTTTGCACTTTAATACTAGTCTTGTTTCTGATCCCGTAGTTGTTTCAAACCCCATTTGTGGTTCAACTCAATTCTTATTGATTTGTAGGGGTTTGAAATTATCTATGTTAGGCATCAAAAATTTGAGTGTGGCATTTGCGTGCTCAAGATTATGTGCTATGGGTTGGTTCTAAATGGACCAACTTTCTATGTAGAGGGTCGTTCTAGATTTTGAGAGGAGGGTCGTTAAGTTTCTAACTTGTCATGGTAAGACCCCTAAAATTTCTTGTGACCCGCAAGGGTCTGTTATGCTTAGCTTTCTGAGAATCATTCTGTAATCTGATCTGTACCAGTAGTCTGTAAGTATCTGAGTATTTCTGAAGGATAGGGGTTTCTACTCGAAGCATGAAGTAGATCTCCAGTTTTGACATGGTTTAATGGGGGTAATTCTTTGGGTGTTAGTCTGATGTTGATTTCGGTCTTCGGGGCTGAGACTTAGGGAATTATCCTCTTAACTGATGTCAAATGGGAACAGAGCTTTTGTTTTAGTTATATCATTTGTTTATATCCCATCAACCGAATCTTCGACTTTTAGATAGGAAATCCATGGATGTAAACATGTGTTTGAGAC
Organism: Allium sativum; assembly: GCA_030737875.1. Classification (NCBI taxonomy): domain Eukaryota; kingdom Viridiplantae; phylum Streptophyta; class Magnoliopsida; order Asparagales; family Amaryllidaceae; genus Allium; species Allium sativum. Next base: position 136,247,320 of record CM060921.1, on the reverse strand, counting down.
ATGTTATGTTTGATGGTTGCAAGTGGATGCAAGTGTTTGCTAGTAGTTGCTCGTGGATGCATTTACACACGCATTAGGCACTAGATCGGCTCAAATCACTTTCATATTGCATATAAAAGTGTGTGCATATTTAGGTTAATGGATGTACAATGGTTGTGTTATCATACGGATGCTGCATTTTGATGAATGGATGAGCACTATGTAGAAATAATATGTATCGATAGGATTCTTTCGCATACATAATGGACGCATGGCACTATCATGGTTTTCATTAAGGAGGTCAACTGAATCAGTAGACCGCCTTATTTTGCATTAGATAAGGAACATATACACACACTTTTTGCATATGTTCAAATGGCATTAGAAATCTTTAAGGACAATGGATGCCTGTGTTTGATGGTTGAGTAGATGGGTGATTGGATGGAAGGACACATTCTTCATAACTTGAAGATTTCGGGGACGAAATCCTTTAAGGAGGGGAGAATGTAACACCCCGTAATTTTAATATTAATGCTAAAAAATTTGAGAATACTTAATTTCAAATGTGGGAATTAAGGGAAACGGGTTATGCGATTGCGTTCGTCTCGGAATTCTGGTTGAGATAGAGTCCGAGTTTGCGTAAAACAGATGCCGTATGAAGAAGATATGGACGAACGAAGTTAGGCAGAAAAACAAGAAACGAGCCAGAATGCACTGGCGCACTTGGGAAGTGTGCCAGAACAAAATTGCACTGGCGCACTTGGGAAGTGCGCCCATGCAAAGTTGCACTGGCGCACTTGGCAGGTGCGCCCAGGCCAAGGTAAAAGCCTGCACATATTTTTGAGGCTCTGATTCGAACAGTGAGTCAGTGCTGAGTCTTTTCTGACTAGTTAATGAGTCATTAGGGTTTCTGTATAGTTCTAATCTGGACTGAATGGTTGTGGTTAACTCTAGGGTCATTCGACCGCTATAACTAAATTGAAATTCTATATAAACATGTGTAGACTCAAACCCTAAAATCAAATCAAAATCAGATCAATGGTCATCATGTTGTCACTCCAAACCCTAGAGTAGCCGCCACCAACTAGAAGCAAATTAAAGACAACAATTCAATTCAAATCAAGCCTAAAACTAAAACAACGAAATTGTCTACAACAAGGGAACGCTAATCAATTACAGAATTCAGATCCCAGAACTCAAGACCCCTTTTTCGGTGAGTTCTAGCCACTTTTAGGTTTAAATAGATAAAAGTGAATCGTGGTAGACTATGATTTGGGTATATGTTGTTTGTAGTTATGCAAGTTTATTGTTGTGAATCATGAAATGATGCAAGTTCATTATTGTTGTGAATCGTGAAGTTATGCAAGTTATTATGTTGAGAAACTATGAACCTATGCAAGTTACCTATGCAAGTTAATGTGTGATGAATTCATGAACCTACGCAAGTTACCTATGCAAGTTGTTACGTTGTTAATTCATGAATCTATACTAGTTGTTATGTTATGAATCACAAACCTATGTGAGTTACCGATGCAAGTTGTTAAGTTGTTAATTCATGAACCTATGCTAGTTGTTATGTTGTTGATCATGAACCTATGTAAGTCACATATGCAAGAGGTTATGTTATGAATCATGCCAGTTGTTATGTTGTGAATCATGAACCTATATAAGTTGTTAATTATGTTGAGAATCATGAATCTATGCAAGTTGTTATGTTGCAAAATCATGAATCTATGCAAGTTGTTAATTATGTGGTGAATCATAATCATATGTGAAGTTATCATGTCATTTTCCCTGGTTGTCATGCTTATGCCGAAAATTGTACTGAAAATGATCACCTTGTCATTCCCTTTATTTTATTGTTATGGTGAGGCTACCTTGTAGCCTCGATGACGCTAAAAACGAAACGGTTACGCTAGTTAAGAAATGGTGAGAAGGGGAATTTGTAATTTGCATAATTTACATAGTGATTATGTAAATTGGACACATGATTCTAGTAGGAAAACATATAAATAATTACCTATTATGAAATGGGTAAAATTGGGTAAAAACGGTATAATTTGAATATGACCATTTATGGATATGAAATTCAAATAGTTAATAAGATAGGTATTGATACCTATAAAAAGGAAAGGATTAATTAATTAACTTAATTAATCAAAAGAGGAATGTTTAAGCAATTAAAGTCTGAAGATTTAATATTGAGAATTGGCATAAATGCCTCAAATGGTATAAAATAAATTTGTGATGAAATTGGTATGATTTTACATACCATAAATAGATGGGCATAATTGAGTCAATTATTGCCATAGTTAAATTTGGAATTGATTGATAATTTGAATAGGTGATTAATTCAAATTGTGGAATAATTAATTTTGTGTAATTAATCGTCTAAGACACGAGGTTAGGCTCTTTTGTGGTGTAAGACTGCCCGGACCTGCCCGACAAATCTAGCTGCCACAAATGTCAGTCTAATGTGGGAGGTCTTAGGCATAAATTAAATGCATGACAGTTGTAAAGACACGATGCTAGGCTCTTTCGTGGTGTAAGACTACCCGGATCTGCCCGGCAAATCCAGCTGCCACAAATGCCAGTCTAATGTGGGAGGTCTTTATAAGGTTACGTCTTAATGAATTAAGAAACACTTAACCAGATAAACATGTAGTGGGACATGAAGGTTTAAGTGGGTGCCTTGGGTGGCATGTGAAATACGATTAGGTGTCTCAATAATTAATTAATGCTAATTAAAGACAAATATGGGTGATAAACAGAAGATTGGTTGAGTGATTCTCTGGGTAACGATCTGATGTTGATCACGGTCTTCGGGGTTGGTACTTAGGGAGTTATTCTGTTAACCAGTGTATCTGTGGACTAAGAAGAACCTAATCATAAACTAAGTGAAAGGGTTAAGACCAACTTAACCAATAAATTGATAAATGAGTTGGATCAGTGCGTGGGTTAAGTACAACTGATGGGTAGGTGGGTAATATTAGTATATATAGGCCCACAAACTTAACCATTAAATAAACAGGATTAAATCAGTGGGTGGGTTAAGTACAACTGATGGGTAGGTGGGTAATATTAGTATATATAGGCCCACAAACTTAACCATTAAATAAACAGGATTAAATCAGTGGGTGGGTTAAGTACAACTGATAGGTAGGTGGGTAATATTAGTATATATAGGCCCACAAACTTAACCGTTAAATAAACAGGATTAAATCAGTGGGTGGGTTAAGTACAACTGATGGGTAGTGGGTAATATTAGTATATATAGGCCCACAAACCTAACCATTAAATAAACAAGATTAAATCAGTGGGTGGGTTAAGTACAACTGATGGGTAGGTGGGTAATATTAGTATATATAGGCCCACAAACTTAACCATTAAAAAAAGGGGTTATGTAATTAAAGACACCTAATGGTATACATAACCTGGGCAGAATAGTAAAGTTATGTATTAAAGACACCCTTAGGGGTACCCATAACTAATGGGAATAGATAGAGTTATGTATTAAAAACACCTATAGGTATGCATAACCGATAGGTAGATTAAGGGTTATGTATTAAAGACACCTATAGGTACGCATAACTGATTGACGGATATGTAATTAAAGACACCTTATGGTATACATAGTCAGTAGAAAACCTAATGGGGATACAAGACATAGGGCAAAGCTTGTATCATGTTATGTGGGACCCATTTCAGTCAGTAACCCGAAGGGGTATCAAAGTAAAGATATCTGTACTAGGCGGGGAAGGGGCATGCTTACTGATTGATTGTAAGAGATCCAAAACGAGACGGATGGTGTGGGCGGCGCAAACCGACCGGGGACATGTGCGTGCATGGGCCGGGCAGAGGGGGACAAGACGACCGTGAAACCAGTAGGTATAACTGTGCACACCTTGGGTTGCCACTTTAGGGAAGTGATACCCTCTAGTTGTTGGACCAGCACAGGGTATCTACAGAGTAGGGAGCCAAACGAATATGGTAGTGGTTAGGGTATACCCGGACGTATGCCCTAAGTCTACCAATTTATAGTAGGAGGGTAGTGGGTATGACTAGTTGAGATAGGAGCAGGCGGCACCTATGGCAGCAGCTAGGAATACACGAAACTACCACCATCGTTATCATTAGCGGAAGGGATCACCCCATCTTGATTTTACTAGTAATAGTGCAGAGTAGTTAGTAGTGAAGCATGCATACACCTTACCTTATTTGTCCTGTCATACCTGTCATCTGTACCGTGAATCCTCTTATCCACTTTGTATGTCTGTCATGTTTACCTTTATTTATTTACTGGGTAAAAGTTACTGGACTCACCAGACGTATGTATGACCTAGTTTGTTTCGCCTCTTTTCTTTCACCCCCCCCCAGATTCTCAGGGAGGAAACACCCAGGTTTATTCAGGATTTGGATATCATCTTCTATGAGCTACTTCTGAAGTGTGGCTCGAGTCTCTGTCTCTTATATGGCTTGCTCTTTAATATGGGGAATGATGTTTTTCTTTTAAATACCTATGTACTCTGATGATGTAAGACAGAAGTGTTTTAATGGTTTTATGACTCATGGTATTATGTAACAAAATATTTTGGTGATTTAATAAAGTTGTTTATTTTCCACTGCAAAAATTTTATATTTGTCCTGTGATATTCTGTGTCTGTTTACCAAAAACTCTCCACTGAAGTTAAGATATTCCCTTCATGAGTGACCTTAATGGAGGTGGGGTGTCACATAACGTAATATTGTTATCCGTACGTCACTATGGCGTAGGATGAGGGACTGCGTATACTGCGATAGTGTTACGGTGGAGACCGTGCGAGTGGGTTTCCATGGGGTTTACCGTGTACCTCGATATTGGGGTAGCTACACATATATTGTATTAGGTTAGCTCACTGGGAAGTAAATAGGTATGACGTGTGTGTGAGCCTTGAGTGCTGTTAACCCAAGTAACCTAATAAATAATATAATATGATTGAATGATATATGTAGGATTATCCAAAGTGTATAGTTTAAATCCAGTCACCAGAACTTGTGTTCTGACCTCCTCCTCATAACATACTCGCAGGTTAAATTTGTGATAGGGACTTGAGACAGTATAGCTTTGGATACTGGTTAGACAATATTATTAATACGGTAAGGCTATTGTGACGACCCCAAACCCCGTACTGACGGTGGCAAGGGTAATCTTTGGAATATAACACATAAACAGATAACAGCAGAACAGAAATAAATAAATACACCAGATAATAAACAAATAATCCACTGGATAAACGAAATCATCAGAGTTACACAGTATACAGGATCATACATAGTACAAATACAGTTCAGCTATACATAAATGTCTACAGCGGAAACAAACATAATATGTACAATAGGAGCTGAACAGCATAAAAAGAGATAAATGATAGAATCCATCTTCAGCTCCAGCTATCCAGAGAAAGCCATCTAAAACCTGAATACAAGGCTGCCCATGTAGAAAAAGAGGCACCCGAGTTTGAAAGTGAAACAAACTACGAGTCAGTCATGGGACTGGTATGAGAAATCTACTTAACACATTTATAATATGGCTAATCACAGGACCACGCCACTTTCGTGGAACGGGTTTACTCCATTGGATTGCCAGTGCTTTAAAACAAATAATTCTTTTAAACAACGCAATGCTTTTTATAAAAATGAAGCCATTATAAGACTCAGTTCCCATCACACAATGCAACGCAAACCGGAGGATAGAGTTTTTACTTTATAATGGCCAAAATATGCTTGTTACGAATAAATCAAAAGCATTTGATATTATTACTAGTGTTTATATGTTTCAAAAACAATTTCAATCATAACTATCAATCATAGACGGCATTAATGCCCCATACCATTATGTCGCCATATATAGGTATACAATCAAAACCGCACAGTCACGTATTTGGAAATTGGATTCCCGTCATGAACCAAGCCAAAAGATAGTCCTTACCGAATTCGAGACTGTCTAGCCCAAGCCTCAGGCAAGTACTCAGTCAAGCCTTTGGAGCGACAGGGTCGGTCCACCGATGTGGATTAAAATTCCTGAACACTGCGTTTCCCCGCCCTTTGGGGCGTAAGTGAGCCAACGAATGGCTCCATCGGTCCCGGATCGACCGATATATCCGAGGCGCCTCGCAACAGCAACAACCACATAGGTGAAAATAATATAAATGTCAGCCAGTTTAAGCATCGACACCACCTCTAGCTAGAAAGAAACACATGTCCTCCCTGAGGCCCTTCTCCCGTTTCTGGTCCATACCGGGGTGTGAGGCTCGCGAATTCACGTTATACACAAAGCTACGCCACACAAGCGATGCTTTGATCATCAATTACAAGACTTTGCTTTTCAACAGAAGCCCTGATCACTACTTCTTAGCATGCCACAAAGGCAATTCACACCGTGCAACTGATGGCTATCAATCACACAGAATGAATTCCAATGTCAGACACACATTCCATTTGCAAGTCCGTTCCTTAGAAATCAACATCAGATCAGATCAAAACCCAGGAAACCATTCGACTTAGCTAACCTTCAGTTAATTTCTAAATTTCTCATTCCATATCGTTTATAATATTTTATAACGATTTATCGTTATTTTTATTTATTTTAAAATAGCAATTTATTCAAATGACGCTTCGGGCCATAACGCGGCCGTGGCGCTGTTTTTCTTCAGATTTGATTTACACATATCTGAAAATCTAACCGTTGGATCTTCAAAAAATTTATATCATTAGAAAGATCTTTTCAAAACGAATCCAACGGTTCCAGTTTTGGGAAAATCCGACGGTCGGATCTCCCGGTACAATCGTTTGAAGTTTCGATTTCAAAATACGAACTGCAGCGTCGTTATTCGATTTAATTTATATATATATATATAGTATAATCGATTCTGGTGCTGTTTTTCTTCAAATTTGAATTAAACATTCCAGACAATCCAACTGTTGGATCTTTACAAAGTTGGTGTCGTTGGAAAGATATTTCCAAAGCGAACCCAACGGTTTCGATTTCGGGAAAATCCGATGGTCGGATCTCCCGCACTAATCGTTTGAAATCACGGTTTCAAAACACGAACTACAGCTTCGTTGTTCGATATATTTTAATTATATATTTTTTCATATATATATATATATAAATATAACCGATTCTTCGATTTCAAAACTATATGCTTTTCATACTTTTGATAAAAATGATATTTTTATCCAACAGACATTCACTTCGACACTTCACTATTTTTAACAACTCATGTATATAGTAAAAATGTGATTTTTATTGTAAAATGATTTATTTCAAAACACGACTATTTTATATAGTTCATATAGGTGATAAAAATAGGATTTCTATTATAAAACAATTTATTTTAAAACACGAATACTATTCAACACATGAATTTCTATTCAATGAAAGAATTTCGATTCAACACTTGAATGTTTTCTATAATTTGTACATATATAGTAAAAATGTGATTTTTATTGCAAAACAATTTATTTCAAAACACTACTATTTTATATAGTTCATATAGATGATAAAAATAGGATTTTATTATTATAAAACAATTAATTTCAAACACGAATACCATTCAACACATGAATCTCTATTCAACGAATGAATTTCTATTCAACACATGAACGGTTTCAACATATGGAAATAATTTCAACAAATGAAAATAATTCTAACACATGAATATTTCAGAAAATTTCGGCAGCATAACAGCAGAGTAGTTAAAACCGGGGTCGTCCCTAGTATGGCTCCTCGCTCTACCTTAAAGCCTCGCAGCTTTTGACAATGGGGAATCATGCATCTTGTTCGCACGAAGGTGGCATGTATATTTTTTTTCATTTCCATAAACTAATCCTATGTGGTCTCAACCAAATAATTCTCAACCACAAACGGGTATTTTCTAACCACAATCAATCAATTTCAACCACAAACAATTTTAATCAACCATTCGTAATCAATCAATTTTCACACCAATCACAATCAATAAATATCGTCCATGGTTTGTGGACGAGGGGCGTATATATATATATATATATATATATATATAAAAGCATTTCACTTCTATTCAACACATATATAATTTTTACAACACATATATAACTTGTATATCGAACGTACAACTTATACAACGCTTATACAAGAGGTGTACAACGCTTATATAACTCATATATCGACTATATAATTTATACATCGTCGTTTTCCATATCGTTTATAATTTAGAAATCTCACATTGATTCCACTCCACCAAAAATAGCAGAAGGCTCAGAAAAATATGCGGTCTCTTCTAGAATGTAGAAGACATCCACACGAGTCCATTGTCTCTTGTTTCACTGAATTTCGTCAACATAGCAAAAAGATATGATTTTTACAAGTTCGTAACGGTTTAAAAGTGTTAAAACTGATTTAAATTAACAAAGCCGATTACCTCACTGATTTGTTCAAAACTAGGTTTGCAGTTTTCGCGAAAACCGAGCAGCGTGGAGACGATCGGAGGGTACCACGGCCTAGAGCTACGAGAGGGCTTCCCGGCGAGGTAGGTCACGGCCAGCTCGAATCTCCGGTGGTGGCGATTTCAGGCTCGACGACAACGGACTTCCCAGGCGCAGAACTCGATGATGACGAGGAGAGGGAGGGCGAGGGTAGGACGGATTTGAAGAGGGGAGGGAGGGCTTCGAAAAGTTCAACTGGAGGTGGGGCTGGTTCGGCCTGTGGCGATCGAAAGTCGTCTGGGAAGCTTCGAAGAGGTTTCCACCTTCTACTGGTAGTGGGGAGAGAGAATATGGGGGGGGGGGGGGGGAGAGAGTGGATTAGCCAATGGGAAATTTTATTTTATTTTATAATTTTTTCTCTCAAAAATACCCCTCTTCAGATACTAACACCAATCCAAACCCAACGACTGTCGTCCCTAGCGTTTTACCCCCATTCCAAACACAATGGGATATGTTTCGTAGGCCCATTCGAATGTTTCAGTCAGTTTTCATTCAAATTAAAATATAAAACATTCAATATTTGATTTGAACGTACATTTCAATTTGCCAGAGCCACAAACTGATTTGAAAATTTATAGAAAAATAAATCTAGCTATGTTTTGATGATACGGTCCCAACAAAACTAGTTTGGTCGAATTCCGAGACCGTTTGCAAAATGGCCCATTTCTGGTCGATCCAATTTAACTGTAATTGACCGAAACACATTTTCCTTTGCCACGCTCACATATTAGCTTCAAAAATTATGAAATTTGAAACCTAGCAATAGTTTAACATCCCGGATCCAACAAAAGTGGTTTCGTCGAATTCCGAGGTCGTTTGCAAAATGGCCATTTTCACGGGCTATATAAACTCCATAGCGACCTTTCAGAAAATTCATTTGGCCATAACTTTTGCTTCCCGCTACGAAACTTCGATTTTTCAGATTCGTTAGAAAGGTATTCACTAACAGATTTAAATATTTTTGGTTTCACTCAAATCCGTTTTGTTTTCCACCTGGTACAGTTAGTCAAAGTTTGAATTCAAATTTTGAAACTACCGCGCCATTTCAGGCCTTGTTTATATTTCAAAGTAATTATATTTATTTTCAATGTCGATTCAAAATCACTTTTCAACGTTATTATTTTAAATATTTAAAATCCACTATTTTAGCCAATTTAAAATTTTTAAATTGGTTCAGATTTTCCGGGTCGTTACAATCTCCCCCACTTAAAACTTTTCGTCCCCGAAAAGGAATAAAGTCGAAAGTGGTTTGATTAATCAACTCTACGTTCAATCTGGCTTCCATTCTCCAACTTTTTAGTTTCTGAGAATTTTCAAATTCTTCAAATATTTGGCTAACACCCGGAATTTTCGAAAAATTTCGCCATAACCTCCTTTGTATGGGGAGGGATTTGGAAATTTATTGGGCCGTATTAGGTACCCAATAAATCCTATAAAGCATACACATATTTATAGTGATATATTCTGGTGTTTACAGGGGAGCGTGTATAGATAATAACTCCAGAGAATAAATTCTCGTCACCTTGTCAAAGCCTGAGGGAGTGTGTATTTTTAATTACTCCAGAGGATGAATCCTCGTCACCTCGTCCCGTGTGGGAAATAAATAATCCATGTGCCATATCTATTGACTAGAGAGACGTGATTATTGTCAACTCCAGACCCGTGTGGGGTTTTTATTAATCTGGCAATTTATCGTTACAATTTTATGTGGTCATATCAGTCATCAGTTCAACCTGTAAAATATAGTCATCGCCATACAAGCCTCTCGCTCGTATGGTAAATCTTCCACCTCGTCACACAAGCTCCCAATGCTTATGTGGTATATGATGAAGTATGCCTATCTTCAAAAAGTATGCCATGTAGTGTAGTTCAAAATTAATTGTTACTATCCTATGGCGACGTTTATTATTACACACAGAATAACCAGCACTCCGCATCCAGTGGCATTCACAGGAGTTGATATAATAATATTTCGCATCCAACTCATTAAGGTTTACCTATTTGTCGGGCATGCAAATAAATTCTTTACTTAACATCGATCCATTTACCTCTTCAAACATATATAATGCGTATGTATATATTTCTATCTATTTTCTAAATCAGTTCCATGTGTGATTTAATCGAATAAATTCTACCCTTCATTCTCTTATTGATTAAATTACCTACCATTTTAATAATTTAATTAATCAAATCTATTATCACACAATGCAAACAACAAGAAATTTGTTTTTAACTTTTCAAATATATACCTGTTTACATATTCAAAAATTTATATTTCTAAAACCAGACTATATATATAATCACAAATACGTTATTTATAAACATATAACTCTCGACTCGTTCTGGGGCACTTCTGACCCCATCTCTAACGAGTTGTTCTGATTCTGCTATACTCCTACTAGGATATTACTTATCCTGTCTGTAATGAGTTACTCGTCCTAGAACACTACTGGTTCTATCTCGGACGAGTTCGTTAATGTGTTATATTCCAGCGCTAAGCTTAACCAAAGCTCTGATACCACGTTGTGACGACCCCAAACCCCGTACTGACGGTGGCAAGGGTAATCTTTGGAATATAACACATAAACAGATAATAGCAGAACAGAAATAAATAAATACACCAGATAATGAACAAATAATCCACTGGATAAACGAAATCATCAGAGTTACACAGTATACAGGATCATACATAGTACAAATACAGTTCAGCTATACATAAATGTCTACAGCGGAAACAAACATAATATGTACAATAGGAGCTGAACAGCATAAAAAGAGATAAATGATAGAATCCATCTTCAGCTCCAGCTATCCAGAGAAAGCCATCTAAAACCTGAATACAAGGTTGCCCGTGTAGAAAAAGGGGCACCCGAGTTTGAAAGTGAAACAAACTACGAGTCAGTCATGGGACTGGTATGAGAAATCTACTTAACACATTTATAATATGGCTAATCACAGGACCACGCCACTTTCGTGGAACGGGTTTACTCCATTGGATTGCCAGTGCTTTAAAACAAATAATTCTTTTAAACAACGCAATGCTTTTTATAAAAATGAAGCCATTATAAGACTCAGTTCCCATCACACAATGCAACGCAAACCGGAGGATAGAGTTTTTACCTTATAATGGCCAAAATATGCTTGTTACGAATAAATCAAAAGCATTTGATATTATTACTAGTGTTTATATGTTTCAAAAACAATTTCAATCATAACTATCAATCATAGACGACATTAATGCCCCATACCACTATGTCGTCATATATTGGTATACAATCAAAACCGCACAGTCATGTATTTGGAAATTGGATTTCCGTCATGAACCAAGGAAAAAGATAGTCTTACCGAATTCGAGACTGTCTAGCCCGAGCCTCAGGCAAGTACTCAGTCAAGCCTTTGGAGCGACAGGGCCGATCCACCGATGTGGATTAAAATTCCTGAACACTGCGTTTCCCCGCCCTTTGGGGCGTAAGTGAGCCAACGAATGGCTCCATCGGTCCCGGATCGACCGATATATCCGAGGCGCCTCGCAGCAGCAACAACCACATAGGTGAAAATAATATAAATGGCAGCCAATTTAAGCACCGACACCACCTCTAGCTAGAAAGAAACGCATGTCCTGCCTGAGGTCCTTCTCCCGTCTCTGGTCCATACCGGGGTGTGAGGCTCGCGAATTCACGTTATACACAAAGCTACGCCACACAGACGATGCTTTGATCATCAATTACAAGACTTTGCTTTTCAACAGAAGCCTTGATCACTGCTTCTTAGCATGCCACAAAGGCAATTCACACCGTGCAACTGATGGCTATCAATCACACAGAATGAATTCCAATGTCAGACACACATTCCATTTGCAAGTCCATTCTGGGTCTGAACGAAACCGGAGGCACTATATACCTCGCATATCCATCGATCTCCACGTACGTCTGGACGATCACCACTCATTATCCATATTTCGGGATGCCTCCCAATCAGGACATCAGTTACCATCCAAACGAGGTGAAGATCTCCGGTCTTCGACCAACGTCTTCATCTTCGATTTCTTATCGTCGATTCAGTTATTCAGAATGGGATAAACTCGGTCTTTCCGAGCAACTCGCGTATATAATTAACAAGTGCTACACAAACATGACATACGCCTTATTCCAATTCATTAGTCACTAACCGTAAATCAGTAAGAGAACGATTTCCCAAATATTAACCCTGAAGGCCGAAATCAACATCAGATCAAAACCCAGGAAACCATTCGACTTAGCTAACCTTCAGTTAATTTCTAAATTTCTCATTCCATATCGTTTATAATATTTTATAACGATTTATCGTTATTTTTATTTATTTTAAAATAGCAATTTATTCAAATGACGCTTCGGGCCATAACGCGGCCGTGGCGCTGTTTTTCTTCAGATTTGATTTACACATATCTGAAAATCTAACCGTTGGATCTTCACAAAATTTATATCATTAGAAAGATCTTTTCAAAACGAATCCAACGGTTCCAGTTTTGGGAAAATCCGACGGTCGGATCTCCCGGTACAATCGTTTGAAGTTTCGATTTCAAAATACGAACCGCATCGTCGTTATTCGATTTAATTTAATTATATATATATAAATATAATCGATTCTGGCGCTGTTTTTCTTTAGATTTGAATTAAACATTCCAGACAATCCAACCGTTGGATCTTTACAAAGTTGGTGTCGTTGGAAAAATATTTCCAAAGCGAACCCAACGGTTTCGGTTTCGGGAAAATCCGATGGTCGGATCTCCCGCACTAATCGTTTGAAATCACGGTTTCAAAACACGAACTGCAGCTTTGTTGTTCGATATATTTTAATTATATTTATATATATATAAATATAATCGATTCATCGATTTCAAAACTATATGCTTTTCATACTTTTGATAAAAATGATATTTTTATCCAACAGACATTCACTTCGACACTTCACTATTTTTAACAACTCATGTATATAGTAAAAATGTGATTTTTATTGTAAAATGATTTATTTCAAAACACGACTATTTTATATAGTTCATATAGGTGATAAAAATAGGATTTCTATTATAAAACAATTTATTTTAAAACACGAATACTATTCAACACATGAATTTCTATTCAACGAATGAATTTCTATTCAACACATGAATGTTTTCTATAGTTTGTATATATATAGTAAAAATGTGATTTTTATTGCAAAACAATTTATTTCAAAACACTACTATTTTATATAGTTCATATAGATGATAAAAATAGGATTTTTTATTATTATAAAACAATTTATTTCAAACACGAATACCATTCAACACATGAATCTCTATTCAACGAATGAATTTCTATTCAACACATGAACGGTTTCAACATATGGAAATAATTTCAACAAATGAAAATAATTCTAACACATGAATATTTCAGAAAATTTCGGCAGCATAACGGCAGGGTAGTTAAAACCGGGGCCGTCCCTAGTACGGCTCCTCGCTCTACCTTAAAGCCCCGCAGCTTTTGACAATGGGGAATCATGCATCTAGTTCGCACGCAGGCGGCATGTATATTTTTTTCATTTCCACAAACTAATCCTATGTGGTTTCAGCCAAATAATTCTCAACCACAAACGGGTATTTTCCAACCACAATCAATCAATTTCAACCACAAACAATTTTAATCAACCACTCGTAATCAATCAATTTTCACACCAATCACAATCAATAAATATCGTCCATGGTTTGTGGACGAGGGGCGTATATATATATTTATATAAGCATTTCACTTCTATTCAACACATATATAATTTTTACAACACATATATAACTTATATATCGAACGTACAACTTATACAATGCTTATACAAGAGGTGTACAACGCTTATATAACTCATACATCGACTATATAATTTATACATCGTCGTTTTCCATGTCGTTTATAATTTAGAAATCTCACATTGGGTTCCACTCCACCAAAAATAGCAGAAGGCTTAGAAAAATATGCGGTCTCTTCTAGAATGTAGAAGACATCCACACGAGTCCACTGTCTCTTGTTTCACTGAATTTCGTCAACACAGCAAAAAGATATGATTTTTACAAGTTTGTAATGGTTTAAAAGTGTTAAAACTGATTTAAATTAACATAGCCGATTACCTCGCCGATTTGTTCAAAACTAGGTTTGCAGTTTTCGCGAAAACCGAGCAGCGTGGAGACGATCGGAGGGTACCACGGCCTAGAGCTACGAGAGGGCTTCCCGGCGAGGTAGGTCACGACCAGCTCGGATCTCCGGTGGTGGCGATTTCAGGCTCGACGGCAGCGGACTTCCCAGGTGCAGAACTCGATGATGACGAGGGGAGGGAGGGCGAGGGTAGGAAGGTTTGAAGAGGGGAGGGAGGGCTTCGAAAAGTTCAGCTGGAGGTGGGGCTGGTTTGGCCTGTGCCGATCGGAAATCGCATGGGAAGCTTCGAAGAGGTTTCCGCCTTCTACTGGTAGCGGGGAGAGAGAATATCGGGGGGAGGGTGGGGAGAGTGGATTAGCCAATGGGAAATTTTATTTTATAATTTTTTTCTCAAAAATACCCCTCTTCAGATACTAACACCAATCCAAACCCAACGACTGTCGTCCCTAGCGTTTTACCCCCATTCCGAACACAATGGGATATGTTTCGTAGGCCCATTCGAATGTTTCAGTCAGTTTTCATTCAAATTAAAATATAAAACATTAAATATTTGATTTGAACGTACATTTCTATTTGCCACGGCCAAAAACTGATTTGAAAATTTCTAGAAAAATAAATCTAGCTATGTTTTGACGATACGGTCCCAACAAAACTAGTTTCGTCGAATTCAGAGACCGTTTGCAAAATGGCCCATTTCTGGTCGATCCAATTTAACTGTAATTGACCAAAACACGTTTTCCTTTGCCACGCCCACATATTAGCTTCAAAAATTATGAAATTTGAAACCTAGCAATAGTTTAACATCCCAGATCCAGTGGTTTCGTCGAATTCTGAGGTCATTTGCTAAATGGCCATTTTCACGGGCAATATAAACTCCATAGCGACCTTTCAGAAAATTCATTTGGCCATAACTTTTGCTTCCCACTATGAAACTTCGATTTTTCAGATTCTTAGAAAGGTATTCACTAACAGATTTAAATATTTTTGGTTTCACTCAAATTCGTTTTGTTTTGCACCCGGTACAGTCAGTCAAAGTTTGAATTCAAAATTTGAAACTACCGCGCCATTTCAGGCCTTGTTTATATATCAAAGTAATTATATTTATTTTCAATGTCGATTCAAACTCACTTTTCAACGTTATTATTTAAAATATTTATTTAAAATATTTAAAATCCACTATTTTAGCCAATTTAAAAATTTTAAATTGGTTCAGATTTTCCGGGTCGTTACAGCTATACTTTGATTTATGTTATATTTTATCCATTTCGTTGTGAGATGTTTTCTGAGCTCTAACATATTTTATGTCTCTGTTTTTTCTGCAGGATACCAGTGCAAACCAATCCGAGTTTCCATAGATTGGAATTTTAAAAAAAAAAATCGGTCTGTCGAAATTGGGGTTGTCACAACGTAGGGCGGGAAGTCCAAACCAGTATAAAAAACTCCTGATGTCTCTTTATTTACCTCTTATATTTACTTGCTATATATTTCGATAACTTAGACTTTATTTGAATAAACTATTGCACAAAATTTAGATAGTATATCACATATATTTCCGCATTATCCATATAGATCCTTTAAGTCGTACATACTGACTTATCAGGAAAATCAACATAAAACTCATGTTAATTATTAAGGCATCAAGAACTTAGAGGGTGAGAATAGATAAGATAGAAAATTAGAATAGAAGAAGGAGAAGAATACAACAATATAATCAGAGTAACACGAATCTCACAGCGGAATGAATAAAATATATTGAAACTACCCGAAATCCCCCTTATGGGAAAGCCCAGATTGAGTTGAGAACAAGACGCATCAGAACACAAACAATAGAACATTTCATTGCTATTACAACAATTTACATCAAAGTACAAGAATAAACCAGAGTATGAATAAATAATATGCAACGTAAAATATCAGAGATTTAAAATACATAGCAGTGGAAGTAAAACGTATAAATACAATGCGTAGCGGAAATACAACAACTAACACAACTGAAAACAATGCACGGATACAAAGCTTTCCGAATATAGTGCTAGCTGTAATCTAGGATCCTATGAAAAGAAGTATATGCGAAAACCGAAACTACTAGCTGCCTGTGTGGAAAATAGGGGCACCCGGAGTTTAGGTAGAAACAATAAACTCTGAATCAGTCATGAGACTGGTGTGAGAACTAAAACAGTTATTAACTCTTTACTTTAAAAGTTGGGAAATCATAGGACCACACCGTATAACACAGAACGGGTTTACTCCACATGAATACTAGTTTAAAACATAAAACAATGCAATTTTTTTTTGAAAAAATGAAGCTATTATAAGACTCAAGTCCCATCACATAATGCAACGCAAGCCGGAGGATAGAGTTTTCCCTTACAATAGCCAGACATGCTTGATACGCTTTAAAATAAATCATTTTTGTTATTACTATAAGTGTATAGTGTTAAAACAACTTCAAATATAAATGTATCAATCATAAACGGTATGAGCTTCCCATCCCACTATGTCGCCATATAGGTTTACAACTAAGTCCGAAAAGTCACGTATTGGAAATTGGATTCCATCTATGAGTTGAGGCAAGGGATGGCTCCTCCCGATTCGAGACACTCTAGCAAATGCCTCTGGATTACATATCGCGGGGAAACCCTTGGATCTTCAGGGCCGGTCCACACTTACTTTAGTGGATTAGTTATTCATGAACACACGTTACCCCGTCCTGTCGGACCTATCTTTGAGTTTTAATCAGGACATATCTTTCAATTTATATTGTGAAATCTGAATTTTTTACATTCGTTAGAAAGATATTATTAAACAGATTCAAATGTTTTTGGTTTTACTGAAATCCAATTTATTTTGAATCCTATACATTCAATAGAAATTCAAATCGAATTTTCAAACTACCGCGCTATTTCAGGCTCGTTTTATAATTAAAATAAATTTATACATTCTAACTTCGATTTAAATAAATTTTTTGTCGTTATTATTTAAAATAAATCATTTTAAATATTCAAAATCCATTAAAATAACTAAAAATAAAATTTTAAATTAGTTCAGAAATTCCAGGTTGTTACATATATTATATAACATAACTTTGGAATAAAACCAGTATCTGTATACAATACTATTATCAGAGTACAACACTTACAACACAACGGAAATAAACGATAGCTATATAATCCTAAAGCCTTGTAACGACCCCGAGATTTTCGACTCCGAAAATCAACACAAAACCCAGTGTCGACTGTTCAGACATCGAAAATACCGAATCATTAATAGAAAGAAGTTAGAGGGTGAGAATAGATGAGATAGAAACTTAGAATAGAAGAAGAAGAAGAACATAAACACATCACAGAACCTCACATCGCAACTGAACAAAATATAATATATAACAGCTTTTGAAATACAAAATTTTAACTATAGATACATTCATCATTTATCAGAGCACAACAACCATTCCTGGAACAGTTATAAACACTTGTTTCCAGATACAACCATAGTACACAGCGGAATATATGATAGTCTATATCTAACTAGTGAAGCCTCCTGCTTCCAGCTCTTCCAAGTGAATCTGAAAAATCCCAACTACTTGACTGCCCGTACAAATTTGGGCACCCAAGAGTTTTAGGGAAACAAACAAAATAAACTCTGGGTCAGTCATGGGACTGGTGTGAGTAAACTCCAACCACTTGTTTAACTTTAAAAATCCTTTCAAAAGAAAAGATAATAGTAAGACCAGCCCACACATAAACATGGACGGTTTTTACCTAACTATAACCCAAAACACTTTGATACGAAAATCCAGTGATATTATAATAATGTCTACATCAAATAAATAACCAAATAGCAGAATGCTTGCATCTCACGCTCCACATACATAGTATAAAATCAAAAACCGCATGGCGCTTATTGGAGATTGGATTTCCAACATGACAAGGTATGGAACCACCTTCCGCTAGTGTATCTCTAGAGAGGAATACACTGGGTTCAACAAGAACATCTTGTCACCCGGCCCACACATGACCGACCACTCATTTCGCTTGAGTGTATCGAATGTATATCCCCAACGGTTGGGATCAGCAACCGCCTCCCGACTGGGACAGCATCGAATAGAATAAGAAAATAAATGAACCTCTAGATAGGTGATTATACATCCTAATGGGTGCGACCCACATAGCCATGCTGCCTGCCCGATTTTTTTCCTTTCCCGGTTGTTGAGGCCTGAGGCTGCGAATACTTACCATTCATTGATAGCACAATCACTTTGAATGCCACATTGTCAGATCCGTTAATCACTAGTTGAGTTTGCACAAATATTCTGGATATTATGCTAAGGGAATAAATCCGTTGCAACCATATATATTTATACAGACCAACCCATTTGATCATTGGAAATACTCTGTCAGACATTCGTCCATTTACATTCGTTCTGGGATTAACGGAACCGAAGGCACTATTTCTATGTAATAGAAAAAGTCCTTGCACTTTACTCATTCTTCAATATATTCAGCATACTTGGTTCGCAACGCTTATGCCGATACGGAGTGGTTCTTCGGATAATAATCCAACCGGTCTCTCCATATTGACAACGATGGTCAAAAACTTCGATAGTCTGTGATTTAACTATCGAATAAAAACAAGTGTTCATCCAAACATATCAAACAAATCACTGGGCTCTTTAATTAATATTTCATTAATTAAATCTCTTCTCCATTTCCCTATCAATATTTGTTATCCAAATATTTTAATAACCATATTGGCTCTTTACGCTATTTGGAAAGCATTTCCCAATATCAACTCCTTTTATTTTCTATATATTAGAAAATATCTCTATTTGCAATTGGAAACAATTCCAATCACTTATCTCTATCCCGACTATTTTAATTATACTCAGGAAATATTTACTTGCTATATTTCCAAAATTCCATTACTTGGGTTTAAGACGAATGTTGTGTAAAACACCGTTACAACAACCCAAAATATTTTATTCAACTAACTCTTTTTCAAACACTTCTCTTTGAGACTGGATCTTGCTATTTATCCATTAAAAATGAAATCAATCAAGTTGGGGTAAAATTACCTCTCAGACCTTAACTGAAAACATCCTCAACTTCAAAACGGCAATACCACTTACCTCGAATAAACACACTATACAATCCAATTGTTCATTTTTAAAACATGTATAACGTTCGCTTTCTATTTCTAATTTATAGATTTCCCTTTCTGTTTCCAATACTCTATTTTGATTTCATTTCCTTATCGAATTCTACATATATCGATACATTGATTTATAACTATCAAATTATCTTAAAAATATTCTAACTCCTTAAATTTCCAGAAAAATTCTCCATAACCTCCCCTGTATCGGGAGCATCGGGAAATTTCAAATAGCATCACGGTATCTTCCCCAATCAAAAGAAAAAGGAAAAGCCAAGCGGCTTGCCGATACGGCGCATAAAATCTCATATATGAATTAAACATGTACCTTTTTGTTGGGCACACAAATTAAAATCTTCATATACTTCATCATGTACCTGTCTAACACATGTTCACCTGTTTTCAATTCAATTCAACACTATCTAATTGTTTGAATTCAGTTCCGCCCATTTATTCTTTAAATCGGCCATTTTGCCTATTTTACTCCTTTGTTTGAACATAGCATTTTCAAACAAAATATTTAAACTTGCTCATAACCAAATTTCGTTTCAATTTCATTTTATTTCCCTTTTTGACTTCAAATATAAATTTCCAAATCAAATTCCCTTATTCAAAGTCCTATATCAATTCAAAATCCCATTAACTAATTACTATTCAAATTAGTTAATTCTATTCAATAAATCAAAAATCTGATTCCTGTTTCAAAAATCAACTCATTACTTCACTTGAGTACAGATATATTTCACCTCTCAAAACCTGGGATTTTCTTAAATAAAAATGCAGATTTTATTTCCTTAAAATCCTTTTATAAAATTAAATAAACCGTTATGGTTTTTAAATGGTTTTGGCGCTGCTCTTTTAAAAATTTGTTTTTGACATATCTCAAAATTTATACGACGAAATCCAGATTTTTCTCCTCCATCAGAAAACTGTTATCAACTTGGTCCTGACGTTTCTTGTTTCACAGAATTTCGACTTCAATTGAGTTCTGTATATCCAATTGAAGTTCGAACCGCCAATTTACGAACTGCAGCACTGCGGCGAGTTCGTTTTATTTATATTTATATATATAAACTTTTAAACTTTCGTTAAAATGAATCCAACTCCATTCTGATATATTTTAATATATTCAAATCCATAGTTCCAATTCCATTTGAATTCAATATTCAAATCCCATAGTTTAAATTCTATTTGAATTCAATTTGAATCTCCTATATTCAAATTTCATTTTCCATCTCCATTTGAATTCTAATATTCAAATTCATTTTTAACACCATTTGAATTCTAATATTCAAACTTAATTCTCTTGGATTCACATACCATATTTTATTTCCTTGATTTCAAATACCACATTTTAATCTCCTTGAATTTAAATACCACATTAATTTCAATAATCAACTCCCTTTTGAATTGTTATATTTGAAATTTCATACTTGAATTTAAATAATCAAACTCCATTTTGAATTTCTATTTTAAATTCAAATATCCAAAACTCCATTTGAATTTCTATGTTCAAATCTATTTCCAACTCCATTTGAATTAAAATATTCAAATTTTCTTTCAAACACCATTTGAATTCTAAATTCGACTTCATTAGTTAAACTCCATATTTAATTTTCTTGAATTCCAATACCCTATTTCATTCCTTTGAATTAAATTCCACTTTAAATTCTATAATCAAATCCCTTTTGAAAGGTTATATTTGAAAATCATATTTGAATTTAAATATTTAAACTCCATTTAAATTTCTATTTGAAATCTTATATTTAAATCCTCTTTATTTAAAACCCATTATTTAAATCCCATTTGAATTTCTCCATTCAAATCCATTTGAATTCCCTTGAATTCAAATTCCATTTCAAAACCATTTGGACTTCCTATTCTACTTTGAAATCCTATTTTCAAAGTTTATTTCAAATTCTATTTTGAAATTCTATATTCAAATCCCTATTTGAATTTCTTTATTCAAATTCTATTTCAATTCTCTTATTCAAATTCCATTTTGAACTCTCTTATTCAAATGCTGTTTGAATCTCTTACTCAAACTCTATATTAAAAATTCCATTTGAACTTCCGTATTCAAACTTCTATATTTGAATTTCATTCGAATTCTATATCCAAATCTCTATTTGAATTTTCTTTATTTGAATTCCTTCGAATTCAAATTCTATTTTTATCCCTTTGAATTCAAATTCTATTTTTCATTCTAATTTCGTCTATTCAAATTCTATTTGAACTTCTATTTGAATTTCTAATATTCAATCTCCTTTTTCTTTTATTTAAAATTCAAATATTTAAACTCCTTTTCTAATGCTACTATTCAAATGTTATACTCAAATTTCATTTGAGTTATATATTTAAAAAATTCCTTTCACATCCTATTTTGAAATTTCATTTCAAATTCCAATTTCACACTTGTATTTCTATTTCTGAATTATCAAATGATAATTCTTTTCACTTCATTTATAACTTCGTTATAAAGGAATTATTTATAACCTTCGTTATAAAAGAGCTATTTATAAACTTCGTTTATAAAGGAACTACTTGTTTTATTTTTCAAAAAAACAAGTTTATATTTTTATTCCATTAAAAATTCAAATTCTATTTAAAAATAGAATTTTCCCTTTTAAATCTCAAATATCCTTCCATGATATTTTAAATAAATTAACACTTAGCCCAGTGATATTTAAAACAATCAAATCACCCAATTTTCAATCATTTTATTTTTAACACATCATATATGAATATATGAAATCAGCAAACAACAAACAGATAATATATTTTTTAGGAATCCAGTTGGATCTCTCCAACCTGTTTTCCTGCATCTACAGATGTTAGCACATAAATAATACCCATTCTGCTTCATGGCAGAATATCGCGGTATAGAAGGTCATCCACTAATCATAGCGTGGGGCGTATAGGGTAATCATCCGCTATGAAACTGCGGGTATCCGCTAATGAGACTGCGGGAATCCAACCAATCAATCAACCCAATATATATATATATATATATAGCCTAAATAACTAATATATATAAAACAACCAGAAAGCATTCACACAAGCAACAAACAAATATTTTTAACGAATAAAAATAATTCTAAAGGTGAGTGAGATTTACTCACCGTGGTTTTTATTTTATTGTTGAGTACCCGGTTTAAATTCCATATTGTCGCATCCATGAATTTGTCTCGAATAAATCCATTGTTCATCTGTGATCATTTAATTTTAAATTATCGATCAACAATTATAAATTTTAGATTAACTGTTTAACTAAATTAACCCAACTAATCCAATTAAATAAAAGACCTTAACTAAATTAAATATAATTAATTTACCTTGATCCACTTTTAACACATCTCTCCCCTCTGAACTTGCGGTGATCACCTTTCCCACAAATCGATACACTTCAACATCGCTCCAGTCTTACTGACCAACCAACGCCCGGTCTTGGAACTCGTTGCAGTGTCGTTCAACCTTCTTGACATTGCGACAGCACCTCCTCATCATTGTAAGCCTAAACCCAAAATCGCTCTGCTCCAAGAGTACTGCTCGAACCCTAACTCGAGCTTTAGGAACGAACCGCGACTCCATCGCGAGTGTTAGCAGCTTCGCACCCATCCTCGATGTCTTGCTCCATCCAAATCGAGCGCGAGCTCGATGTCCCTGATCACCTCGTCTTGCCAGAACCCTAGCTTTGAAATCATCTTCGCGTCGCTCCAAAAACTCCGAGCTTGAACTCGATTTCGAAATCGAGTTCGAACCTGTATTTGTAATCAAATGGAACGATTTCCCCCTTTTGATTTTGCCGAAGAACTTGAAAAAGGAAGCGTTCGATTTTTATAAGAGGGAACAAAGGCTTCGAGTTGAACAAGAAGGGGAGGGTTGCGGTGGCTTTTATAGCTGAAGAGAGTAGACAGGGAGTACATGACCATTAAAACACTGTCTTCCTAGATATAGAAAGCAGGAGACACAAATTTGTGCTCAAGAAAACAGTAGGTCTGCTTGTAGGAGGAGAGGTCGGCTTGGGTACATGTTTAGGGTGGCACTTCAGAAATGAAAGACTTTAGTACTAATGCCCTTTCTTTATTTGATTTTATTTTAATTAAAAACTAAAATATCTCACAGTCCCTTATTTTAGAATCCTGAATCGCTATTTAGTCGCAACGACCGACGTTTTCAAGCTTATACAATATTTTGAACTTAACATAATCGGTTTAAAACGAAATAACACTATTAAATTAAGTTAAACCGTTTAGAATGTAAATCGATTTCTGAACAAATAAATTCATCGAAAATAAATTATTATCATTTTAAGTCAATACAGAATTTATATTAGATGACTGAATTGTTCAAATTTAGTGTTACACTGGGAATTCAATTGTTATTATTACGATAATTAAATATATTCGATATTAAATCATATATCGATAATTAAATTGACAAATCCAATATAAAATTCATTTATATTATGAATTCAATATTTAAAACCATACTAAATATTTAAAATAAAGTGTTCAAAAATCTGGGTCGTTACAAGCCTCTTGCTCCAACTCGCCAAATATATCTGTAAAATCCCGACTACTTGATTGTCCGTACAAAATTGGGCACCTAAGAGTTTAGGGAAAACAAAACAAAATAAACTCTGGGTCAGTTATGTGAATGGTGTGAGTAACTCCAACCATTTGTTTAACTTTTAAAATCCCTTTAAATGAAAGGATAATCATACGACCGATCCACACATAAACACGGACGGTTTTTACCTTACAATATTCTTTATATCAAACTTCTTCTGATATTACAATAGTGTCTATCAACCACAACTAAAAATCATTTAGCAGAACACTCTCATCTCACGTTCCACATACACAATATATAATCAAAAACTGCGGGCGCTTATTGGGGAATGGATTCTAACTGATAAGGTATGGGACCACCTTCCGAAAGTGTATCTCTAGAGAGGAATACACCGGGTTCAACAAGAACATCTTGCAACCCAGGCTAAACATGACCGGTCACTCATTTCGCTTCAGTGTACCGAATGTATTGTCACCAATGGGTTGGGATCAACAACTGTTTCCCGAAAGAGATAGCATCGAAATAGGTTAAAGAAGTAAATGAAATTTCTCTAGATCAGTTGACAATACACCCTAATTAGGAGCTACCCACTTAGCCATGCGACCTACCGATTTTATATCATTCCTCGGTTGTGAGGCTTGAGGTCATAATGTACAGATCACACCTTTATTTACTTTGAATGTCACATCGTCATACCCACCAAATCACAAATTGATTTCCCCAAAAATACCATGGGTATATAGCTAAGAGAAACGAATTCCTCCGCCACCAAATGTAAATACGTTTGTACAGATCAACTTACGCGATCTATTAAATATACTCTATCAGACATTCTTCCATACAGGTTGTCCTGGGACTGGACAAACCGAAGGCACTATTCTGTAAATCCATCTTAGGTAATTTCTACCTAGGATTGCCAGAACAACCCTTGCATAAACTCCGTCTTCAATTAACTTAATCATATTTTATTCGCAACGCTAATGCCCATACGGAGTGGTTTCCAGATAATAATCTGATCCCGGTCTCTCCGTATTGACGACAGAAAAATTGTTAAAACTTTTATAGTTGGTTATTTAACTATCAAAGATATCCACACACACACACAACGATCTTATTTCCAAATGAAAATTTTATTGATCAATCATCAATCAGCATTTTCCCCTTTTTAAATTAATTTATTCATTTCCCTATTTCCCGTTTCCATATATTCATAAATCCTTATTTTCTAAATTTAGAAAATAAATGTTATTAACATTGGAAAACATTTCCATTCCCTATTGACGCATTACTATCCTCCCACATCTATCAGTCTCTAACTGTAAAACAGTAAGAAAACAATTTCCTAAGTATAAATCCCGAAGGCCGAAAGCAACATCAGATTGATAATCATAAAGCCATTTTACTCAACAAATTTCCAGGCAGTTTCTAATTTCAGTAATTCCATTTAAATTCCTATTTCAAACCCCAAATTCCTTTATAAATATTCTTATCTGCAAAATATTTATTTAAACCATTTTTTCACATTGAATGTGAATAACATTCCTTTTATAAAATCAAAACAGTTTGATTCCACATTTTTAAAACAATATCTCAGATCCAGACTCTATTTATACTTCTATTTACAGAACTATTCGTACAAGATCTCATTTTATTTCCAACACTTATAATCTCACTGAAAAATCCCTTTATAACTGCTACCTTCACATTTTATTTCAAATATTGGTGTTGAAACCGATTTTACTTCTCTCTATAAATTTTGATTTATATATTCCATTTATCAAATGATAAGTATTTTACTTAATTTATAAAACATTATTTATAAATTTATCTTCTCAAATTATCTGTTAAAACAGATTCTATTTAAAATATACTTTAAATCCATATCTCATAATTCTTTTATATCTTGTCATTTCTTTTTATAGTTTTATTTATCTTCCAAATGTTTCCTTTTTATAATTCTATTTATTTCCAAATATTTCCTTTTTATAATTTTAATATTTACTTATGGTATTTAAAATACCAAATAAAAAGGATCAATCATCATCCAGACACACATAATCAATAACAGATTATATACCACATCATATATCACAATATATGAAAAACCGTATTATAAATATTGAGGAATCCAGTTGGATCCCTCCAACCTGTTTCCCTGCATCACAGATGTTAAACAATATAAATAACATCAATTTCATTTCAATATGAAATATTCTTGTAAACAGAATCAATATTTGATTAACAATATTTATTTATTTATTTATTTATTTATTACTAGAACTATAATTTCAACCAATCAATTAGCAGTTCATCCAAACAATCAACACACAATAATCAACCATCATTTATCAGTTCTAAAAATATGTTATAAAAATAAAAACTAGCAGAGTTAGTGAGTTTTACTCACTTTAGTACTTTACCATTAAGTAACGATAAACTATCCTTGATTTAGACGGACGTTTAATTCGGCCATAATTTGTAACGAGCGACAATTCACTTCCAATCAGTTTCATTGTGTAGCTCTGGTCCATACGATCCCAAGGATCTTTCTTTGCTGAATTCCGATCACGTATGACAAAGATATTAATTTTAAAAGTTTGTAGACATATTTACATCGTTTAAAATTTAAATCCTTTGATTTTTGGGCCTCACCATTTTCAAATTTGGTCCAATACGAACACTTACAAACCCAGACTGCACGCACCATCTTCCTCCCTCTTTGGAAACCTTCGAACTCCGCTTCTATACAAAACCAACGAGTTTAAGTACCTCTCTCTCCACTTTGATTCTCAATGAAACCCAAAACTAAATCCACCGATGAACTTCTCCTCCCCTAAGCATCATATTCACCACCATTGCATGACGCTTCATCGCCATGTACAAGTCGCGATGTTGCGTCCCTAACCACACTACTGTAGTGAACATCGAACCCAAATTACATCGAATCTCCCCAAAGATGCCTATTTGATGCCAAAACACACGGTGAAACTAAAACCAACCTTCACAATCCCTAGTTCTTCTTCGTTTCTGAAAAAACCGAGCCCTATGGCTACTGGCTTATATTGAGCTTCAGCAAAACAGTGTTGCGTTGAACAAAATTGTACAGAAGCGAAGAGCAATTTGATACAAGCTCATAAATATAACTTTTACAAATTGTAGAATTTTTCTTGAATTTTAAACGATTTTTGAAGTTCACAAACTTCATGAGAGGGTGGCAGCATATTGTTTCTTTGCTGTTGACTGGGGAAAAAAATAGTTTTGGGTTATGTGAATGGTACTGTATTTATAATTAAGTTTTATATTTATTTTAATTGATTTTTGTATTCATTTTAATTGAATCGTTGCCTCCATTCGATGTTTAAAAATCCCTGTAGTCACATGCGATATCCAATTTCAATGAAAATGGACACACACCTATAGTTTGAAATTACGAACCCAAAGAAACTTGTTTCGTCGAATTCCGAGTCCGTTGCTCACGCAGCGTATTTTTAAAGTCAAATTATTGACTGTTTTTCATATTAAAATTCCGCACGGCCACACACTGACTCCAAAAATCACGAAAATTGAAATATAACAATAATTTAATATTCCGGATCCAACAAAATTTGTTTCATCGAAAAGGGAGGTCGTTTGTAAAAACAGCTATTTTATACAGCCTAAATAAACCAATTTAAATATTAATATATTTAAAAATAATTTAATTTAATATTAATAAATTAATATTATCATATATATTCACATAGAATATCATACAGCTCCGAAATATACATACCTAGATTTTTAACTCGATATTTCAAATCCAGGTTAAATCTATATTCAATATGTAATAAAAATCCTTTTATTATATAAATAAATCATTATAAATTATAAACGAATTCCATAACAACTATTTGAAAATTTGATTTGGACATAACTCAAAATCTACACAATGAAATCTCGATTTTTTCTCTTTTATTAGAAAAATATCGTTCAACAGATCCGACCGTTTCTTATTTTATAGAAATCCGATTTAAAACGGATTATGTATATTTAATTGAAGTTTAAAACTCCATATTACGAACTACCGCGCCATTACGAGCTCGATTTAAATTATATTATAATTATACGTTCAAACTTCGTTTAAAAACTAAATTCGTTTTTATAGTTCAGTTCCAAACTGAATTAAATCTTATAAATACTCCAATTCACACCACGTTGTGATTTCCACTATTTCCGACGATTTTGGAAATTAAATATATTAATTAATTATAATATTAATTAAATATTCAATATAATTTAATTCAATTCGTTTTAAATAACCAAATCGAATTTTAAATAATTAAATAGATTAATTATTATACTGTTAAAAATACGGGATGTTGAATTTAGAGAGCTTTTAGAAAATTGTTGTTTTAAGAATGCTTTGATTATAAATGTTTATAGAGGGAATTTAGATCCCCCATTGGAGTTTACCTTTAATAATACTTTCGAAGGGGTAATGTTAAGGCAATTAGCCATACTGAGAGCTAGGTTAGCTTTGTATCATTTGGATGACAACGGGGATTGTATTAGTTGGGGTGTTGATAAGAGTCTTGTGTACTCTGCTAATTCTTTGTATAATTTTATTAATTTTACTAGTGTTTCTATGTTTCTTTTTAAGTTTCTTTGGAAGTCTAATTCTCCGCCTAAAGCTAAATTTCTTATGTGTTTGATCATTCATAAGAAGCTTAATACGGTTGAGCTTTTAAAGAAGCAAATTTTATTTTTGATGCTAAGTGTTGTTTTTGTAGTCTATTGGACGAAGATGTTGATCATTTATTTTTCTCTTGCTATATTACCAATTATATTGTAAATATGGTTTTAAGGATTTTTGTTTTTGGTTGTTTAGATTCTTTTAGTAACTATGTTGATTATTGGGATTTTTGTAGATTTGTTTATAATTCCAGACAAAGATACGTGTTGGATTCTTTAGTTACTATCATTAGTTGGTTCATTTGATTGGAGAGAACTCAGAGATTATTTCTCTTTTTATGTCTTTTGACAATTTAATTATTAGGATTGTTACCTTCTGTCTGGATTAGATGTCTAAGTCTCACTATAAGTTTTTTAGAGAATCGCGTTTTGAGAGATTTTTGATTAAGATTAGTTTTAATTTGAGTTTATTTATTAGAATCAATAAAATTTTTAGGTGCAATAGATTTCGCATTTGTTACTGATTTCTGTTTTTTTAGTGTTGCTTCCTTGTCTCTTTTTCCTTTTTTTATTTCTTCTTCACATATATGTGTATATATATATATATACTCATATATATATATATATATATGCAATGGTTGCTTATGGTTTGGCTAGTTTCTTTTAGGTTACAGGTAGCTGATTATAGCTGAGGAGCTTGGTGAGAAGCTGACTTGGTTGGTGGATGATTTTTGCTTTGGAGCTATTTTTGTGTGCGGTTTTGGAGAGTTTTTGTGTTGTCTGTTCTCTCATATTTGTTGTATTTAGTTTCGAGTGACTAGCTTTTGTATAGGAGTAGATATACTTCACTATCGGGTGGTAGCTTTGCCGAAATTCAATATTGAAGTATGATGGACGGCGGTTTATCCGGAGCTCATTTATCTACTTTCCTTTACATTCTTATAGTCATGTTGTGAGTAGCTTTTGGTGACCTTTCTGTTTAGTAGTCGGATTTTGTAGACTTTTTTTTCTTTTTATTAAATATGTGTGCTCTTTTCTTTTTAGAAGATCATGCATTTTTGCTTTTTTAAAAAAAATATGGGATGTTACATTAAAAGTAGCAAAAGGAAAGTACACACTAGGATTTTATACTGGTTCAGAGTTACCCTTCATCTAGTCTCACACAACGTTAGGTTGTGCAGATTTCTTTCCTATGTAATCTTCGAATTACAATCCTCAGTTTCAATGGCCATGAGGTCCACCACTACCTGCTTTCGAGCATATGGCGCTCTCTTGATTTATACAGGCTACAAGATCACCTAATTGGTTTCAATCTAAAATCACACCCAATTTATTTACGGGCTACAGTCACACCTTTTCTCAATATCAGTTTTGAAGTATTGACTTGATAGAACTTGATCTTGCTATCTTTGACTACAAACAATCTATAACTCTTGAGTGACACTTGAATTTCAAAGACAGATTAATGTAGAATTGAAAGAGAAGAAGACTGATATAATTTCTCTGAAAATCGGCAGATAAGTACAGATTTTGATAAATTAAGAAGAATAATGGTATGACGAGAAATGAAGAAGGGGATGATTAGCTATTAAAAAAGCGAAATATGAAGCCTATATATAGTATTCCAACAGGCACAACCATTCAGAAAAGGTTTGAATTCAAAAGATACAATTTCAAAATTTAAAATTAAAACAATGGCACATCTATCGACGTACTACATTGTATATGTCGACATATACTAGTATATTTTCAAAAAATAAAATTTAAATCAATGAAAATAATGATTAAATAAATTATGGTGATTTCTGAGTTAAAACAAACTACATTCCTTTAAATTAAAATAGAGTATTTCAAGTATAAATATATATTTAGATACATATATTAAGACGATTAAAAACTAAATATAAAATGATATAAAAGTATATCTATAAAACTATGAATATATTAAAAATTAATATAAATAATAAAATTGAAATCATAAGTAACTATAATAAAATTAGTAATAAACTTATAAGTAAAAACCATTTGAATTAGGAGGTAAAATATATTAAGTATAATATTAAAATAGGAGTTAAAATAAATTTTAGGAGTTAAAATAGATTTAAGAATAAAGAGGTATAAATTTAAAGTAAGGAAGTTATTTTGAAATCATTTTGAAAAATATATTTTAAAACTAGAAAATAATATTTGAAATCATTTGAAAATTGTGAAACAAGTTTGAAAACAAAATATAGTGCTAACCAGAGTTTTAATAAAATATCTAAACACTATTACTCTATATTTCTTGAACTCTTGAATTCTTGATACTCATGAGTCTCGTATCTTAAACTCTTCTACTTCGAAATCTTGATTCTCTAAACTGTACAGTCTTCAATAATTAATATCGGCATAGATTTCTTGTAAGCACACACACACACACACACACACACACACACACACACATATATATATATATATATATATTCTAGATAACAGTGTTACTGTATATTTTATTATAATAATATTTGAAACAAGGTTGTTGTCATTAAAACCATCACCATCATCATCAATATCTCAATCCCTAACAAACCTTGGAGGTTGCAAAGGTCAGCCTATGACCCTCTTCTTCCTACGTTTGTGATATATGGATCTATAGGCTATTGGCTAAGTTTTAGGATTGGTTCATCTAAGTTCTTGTTGCTCTAGTTAGTGGACTTTAATACCGTGTTTGTGTTGTGCTAGAATGGCTTATCCTGGTTCATGGAAAAGACAATATTATCATCAATCCATGCTCCGAATTGGTGAGATTTCATATGAATTTTGGTGTGTTATTTCATGAATGATTTCATGATTTTATTAACATATGCGGGTCCATAAACTTTTTTCAAAATGGATTTCATCTATTTATATAAGTATTATATTAAGATAAATGTTTCTAAATATTGTTCTATAAATATACACAAAACTATCAAATATGTAAATATTTTCCATTATAAAGTGATTTTCAAAGAAACGGTTCCAAATGATTTCTTATAAATTGCATGATTTTGCCAACTCGTTTAATAACTCGTTTTCTCAATATAAATATTTTCTTATAAAATTGCATGATTTTGCTTTTCGAGAGAAGAAAGGAGTGAATTAAATGATATAATAAGCCTCATGGTATGAGACACGAATGTATATTATATTGATTAGCTCTGGACTTGTTTAATTAAAATTGGTTTATATGGAATTTGCTGTCAAGTAGTAAACACATAAGCAAGAACGTATGATATGGGATGTATCGTTACCACTATTCGGGTTACTATTTAGGAGTTTGTGACACACCTTGTTGTTATCGCCAATACTTAGGTTGTTGGGTCATATATATACATACATACATATATATATATATATATATATATATATATATTGAAAATTGGTATGCTTTATTAACTTCAAAGAAAATTACATAGTAAGGTTAGCATTCTAACCTGAATTACAAATGAAACATACATAGTCTAAATACAACGCAAATGCTTTAAGAAAAATAAAGAAATGAGGACCTATGATAAGGTCAGAACTTCCCACAACAAGTGCCTCCTGCACTTCAAAATACATTCTCTACGTTACTTACATAGTTACAACCTTATCGGTCGTGGCTAGCCGTGTTCATGTTGAAATCTATATGTACAACAGTCCTCAAATATATGGTAGTTTGGAGGACATCAATTAGCGCTATATATACACACACACACACATGTTTGGGGATTGGTCGAGACTGTTGGGTTTCTTATCGGTTAATTGGACCATTGAGTCCTCCCTCTGTGTGTGTATGTATCAAGATATTGGGCTATGCATTGGATAGTTGGGTCATATTTGAGTGTGTTAGGTCCCTTAATCGATTTATTGGACCGTTGGATCCTAATTGAGACTGCTGAGTCTCTTTATAAAAAGTACTTGGAAGGTTTTGACCATTAATTGTTTATGTACTTGTGGTGTTGCTTCGGCTTGTCGCAATGAATTTGGATCCATATGCTTTTCTAGATTTCTTTGATTTCAAATATTTTCACCATTGTGGTTGATGTTGATTGTGTTCAAATGGCCTTAGAGCTATTATATTGATTATTAACGGTGATTACATTTATGTTGTTTTGTGCTCTTGAATATGGTCTACATGGTGATGTTGCGTTAGTTTCCACCCTGTGATTTCATTATGTTTGATGTTTTATCTATATAGCTTAGCCCTAGTGCTTGGGAACTTGATGTCGATAGAAGCATTAATACTTTATTGTTGATGCCTATCACATGTGACCCTTACATGAGTATCTAGTTATGATTTCTCATGATTCAAAAAGTGGTTCAAGTTGTTGTAATCTTTCTCTGTTGAGAAGAGTTCTTCCTTTTTATCACTATACTTTCCCAATCATAATCTAATCAATTTATTTAAGCTGGACTGACCCTTATATTTTATGAACTTGGGTCATTGTTTTAGGTTAGTGTAATGACCCAAATTTCGACAGATCGATTTTTTTTTTTAAATCCCTGTTAATCAAAGCTCGACCTAGCTTATTTGGTATCCTGCAAAAAAGATATAGATAATAAATACATCAGAGCTCGATAAAACATCTCACAATGGAATGAATAAAATATAATAATCTAATATAGCCTTAACGAAGTAATAACACAACATAAAAAATGTCCAAAGGCTACCGAATCTCTTCTATAAATTTAACCTGCGAGTATGTTATGAGGAGAGGTCAGAACACAAAGTTCTGGTGAGAGGACAAATTATACAATATGAAATAACCCTTTATATACCATTCAGTCACATTTTCTTAATTATTAGGTTATTCAGGTTAATAGCACTCAAGGCTCTGCACTCACGTCGTACCTATCGACTTCCAAGTAGGTTAAATCGAATACATTATATATGTAGTTATGTCCAACATCTCAAGGTACTCTCCATAGTACCCTCCTCGTACGGTCTCCGTCGTGAAACCATGAAAGCGTATACAACCTCCATCCTACGCCAAATCCTATTTGGAAATCTATATCGTTATGCTATGTAATCGCGTAGAACCACCATTGCTATGCCACGTAAGCCTACAAATCCTCGTATTCGAACTCCTCGGTCGAGTTACGTCTTAACACTGAGTTATGGCCTAATGTCTATAATATGCTACCCAGTGTGTGTATCTAGACCCTCACACGAACGTACTACCTACTATATCCCGAGTCCTATTATAGGGCTGCATCCAACGCATGGAACTCAGTTGGGAGCTTTCAATATCTGTAAAGGACAACTTCATTAGGCCTACAATACATATATTCAAATATGTTATGTCTTTTCACATTGGCTATGGCCCCACCCTGTCTCCTCCCTCAACTAGTGAAAGACTACATCAAGAGCTAATGGCATTCCCCTAACAACCAATCTATCATCCAGTTTGTCTTATCCCTCACCAGTGCCTCGATAGTGAAAGTACGTTGTTTGTTGGTTTAGCTCTTAGCATTTCCGCATCCCATTGACCGTCGATGACAGGTATCCGTCGACTACTATCCTTAATTTGGTCCTGACCAACCTCTCCTACTGGCAAGGAAATTGCTGAATCACCAACACCATCCTCTACAGCCTTCTGACTACCACACCACAGTTGCAGTTAAGGTATACCCACCAGATAGTACCATACAGACCACACATCTGTGGGTACAGCCCGAAACCTACCACACAGGACCATCACGAAGTACTCTACAACGTCCCGTATAAGCCACGTGCCTCCCTCCAGTCCCATAGAATAATCAATTGGACGTGCTCCTATCATGTCCCCAAACATCGCGATGATCTACCACGTTGGGTTCTTCATGTCCATACGTACGGACTGGTTCCAACGCATCACACCATCATGTCATTAGATTCTATGTCTAACCTTTTAATCATGTGCTTGATTTATCTCACCATTGTTAATTA
Organism: Allium sativum; assembly: GCA_030737875.1. Taxonomy (NCBI): domain Eukaryota; kingdom Viridiplantae; phylum Streptophyta; class Magnoliopsida; order Asparagales; family Amaryllidaceae; genus Allium; species Allium sativum. The sequence goes on along the minus strand of CM060921.1, from coordinate 136,212,355 downwards.
ACTTGATTATCCATATATTCACCTTTTATTCAATTTGTTAGGTTCATTAGCTCACAATTGGCTACTTACTTTATTTATTCAGCCCACTGCCGCCGGAACAGACTATTGCTTATTATTTATTTCATTTATCAGGCTTAGTACTTTCATTTACAAGTCTATTAGTAATAAGACTACTTTGTTCTTTCTTATTTAATCATAACTTTATCTTATACTGTTATCACAACTATCGTTGTGAGTTTACTTATTAACTTGGTTCCCTTAATTAAGGTTATTAATAAGTTCTCTTTTCTTTATTAATTATAATTCACATTATAATTCCATTTGTCCTTAGTATAAGACTTCCTATTATATTTTATTCCCATTCAAATAATTAATTATTATACGTTATATTCTCCGTTCATCACATTTCCCAAGGTTCCTTAACATTAACCAAAATTTTACTATTGTAACCTTCATTTATTTACCGTTTTGTATATTCACACTATTTCAGGAAAATATTTCACACACTTTGTTACCTTGGCTAGTAAAAAGATATAAAGATCTATTTCCATAATTATACATCAATTAAGATTCGTAGTTGCAAGTTATTTCTTTTATTTTCATTATGGACATATGCATATATTTTATTTGATTAGTGTGCAATATAGTAAAAGAACCCCTTTTTCACACTAACCCCTTTTTCCTTTCTTTTCTTACAACTACGTTCTCAATAATTTTTCCATTATGGAAATGTATCTATTCTTTTCCAAATCCAACTAACTCAGTCCACTACTAATTTCCTATTTTTATTTTCTAAGTTTGATATTAATTCATGTTCTTCATATACCTTTTCCAATTATTGCAAAGTTCTATATAAAATTAGGCATATCAATTCTTCTTCCATTATTTCCACAATTCACTATAATCCCTTTTTACAACATATCCAATTTATTATTGAATAGCAATCTTAAGAACATATGCATAATTATTATCATATTCACCATTTTAGTTTCATTGTAATTCTTAATCCAAACAGAGAATTAATAGAATAGATTTACACGATAGAACAATTCTTAACGTTCTCAAGGAATAAGTTATATCACAATTATCACAAATTTCAGTGATTTACAACGTTAAGAATTATGGGGAATATAAACGATAAATATACCGTTACCAAAAGGTATAATTTTAAATCCACTCACTTGACTTCTTCCCAATCATTGAATCTGATTCAGATCCGCTATTCCATGGTTTTCCTTATAGAATCTAATATTGAAATGACCACGGATTCACAAATCTGATGTTAAAAGAAAGAATTTCTAATAATTCAGATTCACATAATTTACCTCACGTAAATAAGAAATCTCAACGCCTATATTGTAGATATATAATCTTTGTCTTCAAATATTGATTAGAATTCCTAACAACTAATATTTTAATTTCCGAAAGATTTGGAGAAGAAAGAAAATGGCAAAGACTTAGCATTGTCTCATAAAATGTAAGTTGGAGGCTAGGCTCTGCTGGTCTATTTATAGGTGTACATGAGATTCTGGTCTGTCGTATCAAATAAAATAAAATCCAAAATGTGCAAGTAGAAAATATAACGTTAAATGGCTCAATACTCTTCGATTCACCTCTAAGGTGTGTCGACCCCTGGGTTGACCCACCTATGTTCTGTGTCGACCCATGGCCTGAGCCATTAACGTTAATTTCTCTAATATTAATTCTTATTTAACGATGGATTTTAACATTTCTTTTCTTGCTAAACATTGTTATGTACATTATATTCTTCCATTTATAACGCATGCTCAATGTTTAAATTTCAAATTTATGCGCATATGTATGCGTATAACTCTTCAAATCTTTATCCATTAATAGTTGCGTTATAAAAGTCATTAATAACACTATCAATTCATTGTTGCCTTCCTTTTAAAATATATTCAAATCTAAAACGGGGCTATCATCTTCCCTATTTATCATTCATTCAACGTTAATTTATTTCCACCCTTAAATTACACTTTAATTTCAATTTTTGAGTTTATGCGTATATATTTATGCACAACTTCATTTTTTTTTCAAAATTCAAGCGACGATATGTCGATATTTATTCGTTACTCATTCTTATTGATAGCAGGGTACTTTTGGATTTCATATATATATATATATATATATATATATTTACATACACATATATACATATACATGTGTATATATAATTTTTCTTATATGTACATTTGTATATTTTTCCCTTAGAACGTGCATTTCTTTAGTTATCCCTCCAAAATTAAAAACATGACGTTGACGGGACTCGAACTCCTGACCTCTGCCTTAGGAAGTGCATGCCTTACCAACTCATCTACTTAGCCTTTTGTTAACAAGACTAAAAATATTGGTAGCCATTTTTCTTATTTGGACGTTTGTTCTAAAACTTCATTTACAGATATCCTTTTCTTTTAAATCCATTTTCTGCAAACAATAGGACTAAGTTGATCAAAAAAATCACCATGGACGCAACGACGCTAATTCAGTGACCAAATTTTGAAAACAATTCAAATTTTTATATTATTTAATTAAAAATGTGAGGTGTTACAGTTAGTGCATGTTCTAGACATCAGCTTATCCAACTTCTATTATGGCTTATTTGACACATTTGTTATGCTTAGGCTTATTTTGAGTAGTTGCCTAGTAGTTTATCCATGTTACTTTGATGTGTACTTATTCTTTCGTGGAACATGTTGTGCTTATGCATGTGGTTTATATGGCCGCTCGTGTATGTATCACTATGTGTTATACCTGATGTATCTGTGTATGTAGGTATGTTGTTGTTATGTAATATGCGACATTTATTATTATTTTGTTTTGAATTGATCCGTTAGCCACTATAGTATTGTACTAAATTAGAATTAGGTATGTCGATCTATTAAATCGATGTACTTAACAATATCTTAACACAAGACTCACGAATAATCGCTCCCAACAATCTTTATTCCCTGCACTAGCAGACAATATTATATAATGATACTCTTTGTTAGTGTAGGTCTAAAGGAGTAGCATTGCATTTTGGTATCAGAGCAGAGTTTAGAACAAAGTGTGATAATCATATAACAATATGCATATTATAGTACATCAAAGTATAAGATAAGTGTTCACATAGTCCCCAATTGAAATTGTTCCTAATCATGTCCACAACCTTTCGTGTCCTTAGGGGTAGATATAGGTAGGAAGACGTATATGAATACATTTTAATTCCATAGTATTCCACATTGAGTTTAATTAATGATATCTTACCTCTATGAATTATCATTGTCTTATATTATCCTTTTAGCTTATAGCTGATGGAGGTAGATGTGATGTTGGGAGTTCAGAGGCCCACATCTAGAGAGTGCTCACATGTCTACCAATCAGTTTATGGAGCTATTTCATAGCACCTACCTTTCATTTCCTTCTAAAGCTTCCCCTCTGCACAAGTCTTCATTTTCGCGCATGTTTACCGATTTCACCTATGATGGAAGCTAGCCTTTCAATGGCTCAAAGTTCTATACTTGAGGTTCAGGCATGGCTTTATGAACATCTTTTCTCGCATGGAATTATCCAACCACCAATTTGTTTTTGTAGAATCGAGCATGATGGAAGAATGTTCTTTGGATTCGTATGAACTTCTTATTATCGAGGTCAATGAGTCTGACCTCAGTGAAATTAGTTTAGAGAGCATTTTGATCTTAAGTTCGTTCCCGAATTTGAGAAGGCCATTCTGTTTCGATGTTTTCTTGAGTTGAAACAAGGGAACTCTTTTGTGGTTGAGTATATATCTTGCTTTGAGGCTTTATACAAATATGGACTTTAGCATGTTAGCACCCCCAATAAAAATAATTTTAAATTTATTTCGTTTAAAGAAATATCTTAAGAATGTATTGATTCTCCAACTCAAATTATCTTTTGAAGAGTTAGTGATGTGGTACTTCATCTACAAGGTGTCGAGAAGGAGAAGAACAGTAATGATAAGACTAAGGTTCGTAAGAATCTAATTAAGAATAGGGTTCCATTTCATAAGTCAAAGACATTTCAGCACCGCAAAATGAAGAAGCGGATTGGCTCAAGTACCCAGTCGGGCGCAACATCTCATTCTAATAAGTCATGTTTTTGTTGTGGTTCTTATAGCCTTTTTATTCGAGATTGTCCTACGCCATTATTTTCCGCAATTTTAAACAAGTAGGAAATTGGTCTTCAGAGTGTCCTATATCTTCTAGACTTGTTAAATCGAGATAATTTAATATAGCTAGTGCTTCTCGTGAATCTCTATAACCCCAAGGTACCCACTTTTCCATTCTTAGAAGTCTAATTTATTTCCTAATTTCATTATTTAAGATTCTCTTCGTTACGAGTGCATTACACTCACTTGTATCAAAGGAACTTGTAGACGATATTCTTTTAGATGTACATTTTCTAGTGACTTCCTTATAGATTGTGAATCCTGTTAGAAGGTCCGTAACATGTTGTATGCTTTATGAAATTTTCAGGATTAATCTTTGTGATTTCCCTTCTCCAGTAAACTAGCATGTAAATCATCATCTTTTTTTAGTAGTATAACAATATATAACAAAAAGAAGAATCTAGCCATTCTCCAATGACTCACAGAAATAGATCTATAGAAATGTTCTACAAATTCTGTGGCACACACATAAATACAATAGATCAAACCAAAATAAACAAAACATCACCCTAAAAGCTCACAAACTCCAAAGAATACTTCCTAGGCCACCAAGATAAGGAAGAACCACTCACTAAGCCCATCCAAAAACGCTAGCCTCGACAGAGAAAGGCCGACAGCTCCCAGCACAATAATATCAATCAGGTCATTGGCTGCACCAACAACTACTCCGCTCCAGCCCACCTCTCCAGGTTTCGGTCTGCAGCAACTCCAGCTATCCTTGGCAACAGGTATTCCTATAGGAGTCGCAAACCAAAACATGTTATCCAGGGCCGAGACAACTAGCCCACCAAATGAGACTAAAGAGGCGGTGAGGGAGCAGCCGAAAAAGCGTGACAACCAGATACTACACACAGACCTACAGAAGACTCAACCAATCTCGACACAGGAGGAAGCAAACCCTACGAAATATCAAAAGGTCGAGCCAAGCCCCTCGAACGAGAGCCAATAGCTCCTTTGAAACGATTGCCACAAAAAGCTAGGAAAACATCATTCCTAACCTTTCAGATAATGGATGGAGGATCCATTGGAGTCTCATCAAAGATTGCCTTATTCTCAGAGCACCAAAGATGCCAGCAAATCAGCCATGGAACCAGGCGAAGGAGGATAAATCAAAGAGATTTGCCTGAGATGTAGATCCACCAGTATCTCAGCAACTGAAAAAGGGAAGATACATTACCACATAGACCAAACAGATTCTCGTAGTAACTCCGGATAGTAGTGGCACAAGTCCCCCCAAAAAATAAATGAGCACTAGATTCCAAATCACCTACTCTACAACACTTGCACTTAGATACAAGAGGAATACCAATCCTCATGAGGTTTTCATCTTGTGGTAACCCATGATAAAGAGTTTTCCACATAAATAGGGAATGTTTAGGAGGCATATGAGCATCCAAGATGAAGGAGAACATATGATTCCTTAGAGCTGGAGTCCTAGCAGACTCCCAAGTCGCCCGAACCGAGAAGGGACTACCATCCCATCTGACTCCACCACCATGAGAGTCGGAGAAGGCCTTCACAGATTGCGTACTCTTCCACATCTCACTAGCATAAGACGAATAACCGGTATAATCAGTGATGGAGAGCCTGTAGTGCTTGGCATGAAGAAACAGCGCCCAAAAGGAGTTATTTGCTCTAAAACGCTCCCATAACTTACAAGAGAACGTAGTTTAGACATCCTTTGGATTTTGAAGTCCCAAACCTCCTTATAATCTAGGACGACAAATATGTCCCAACAAATCCAATGATGGCAATAATATTGTCCTTTTTCCCCTAGAAGAACGAAGTTGCTAAGGAATGGTAGGAACGGAAAAAAGAGGAGGTAAGAGACATAGTGGCGAAGACATGTGATCCCATAGAATCAAGAAATGGTTGTATAAGAACCAGTCTACCCGCCTAAGAGAGGAGAGTCACTCCAACGAATAATCTTACCCCATACTCGGTCGGTAAGGGGGTCGAAGATAGCATTAAGCTTCCTACCTCTGTAAAGGACAGTCCCTAGGTAAGGCAAGGGAAGAGATGAGGCCTTGAAACTAGAAAATTCTTCGATCCAAGAAGACCTATCCGGAAGTAAGTCTTTGGCCAGAACGAAGCAGCTCTTATTCGAATTGACGATTGGTCTGAACACCTCTCGTGTTGATGGATCAAAGCAATGAGACGATGAAAGGACGAACGATTACCATTTGTGAAGATGATAATGTCATCAGAAAACGATAAGGATGAGATGATTGTAAACCTCAAGGGATGCCAAAATTGTGAATTTGACCCTCAATTGTAAGTGAGTGCGGTCCACTAATGAAAGCCTTAGTAGTGATGATAAACAAAGTCAGAAAAAGAGTGGGTCTCCCTGACAAAGGCCCCTTTCGGACTTGAAGTACCCATTGGCGGACCTGTTGATGAGAACGGAGAACCAACAATTGGAGATAAGTCTCAAAATAAGGTAAACAAGTGGCTCAGGAAAACCAAATTCCCTTAGGACTCTATAACAAAAAACCAAGACATACGGTAATATACCTTAGCCATATCAAGCTTGACGAAAAATTCGATCCCCTGACCTTATGATTGATCGGTGAAACCAACTCTTGAGCTAAAAGGACCTTATCTATAATCAGACGTCCTTTTACAAACACAGCTTGAGAAGAGGAGATAACACGGTGTAGAAAAGGTGCTAGTCTAGTAGATAGAACCTTTGAGATAACCTTGTAAGAGAAGTTGCACAAACTTATTGGACATAATTCCACACATGAGCATGGGTTTTCTCACTTGGCGATGAGAACCAGATTGATAGAAATTCAACTTTGGGGGAGAGTTCCAACAGATAAAAAAACTCAATGGCGAGACAGAAGTCTACATGAATGATCATCCAAACACTTTTGAAAGAAACCCCACTGAAACCGTTAGGCTCGCTCGCACTGTCCTTACTTAGGGAAAACTCACAAGCCCGTATTTCTTCAGAAGTAAGGGGAAAGAAAAGATCGCCGCATTCCCCAGGAAGGACAATCCTGGGGATGATAGCTAACATAGACGGATCAGAGAAGGTCTCGGAGGGAGCTCCATGGAAGGATTTGAAGTGAGCGAGTATTGTCACTCTGGTTTCCATAGGAGTGGAACCCAAAGAAAGGTCCAAGCGAAGGATTTGTCCAATCGACATGAGGTTATTCTTCTTACAGCTAGAAGAATGGAAGAACTTGGAGTTGGAATCCCCTTCAACAATCCACTTGATCTTGGCCTTCGTTCAAAGGAAATCGTTTACGACACGGAGCTCGAATAAGAAGGCAAGTCGGGCAAGTGCCCACGCCTCCTTATTAGCGGTCGACGGGGACTCGTCGAAAGAAGCCTCCGCAAGGATAAACGATTTTTTAGCTACCCTGACACATTCATAGGTATTCTTGAAAACTTGCATGTTCCAAACCTTAAGACAAGATTTGAGACGTTTCAGTTTTTTAGAAAACATAACAAAAGGATCCCCAAAAGAGGAAGGACAGTTCCAAGAGGCTTCCATTGTACCGTGAAAAGTGTGGTGGGACCTCCATATCCTTTGAAACCGAATGGAAGAGGGGCCGGAGAGGGAAAAAGGGAGGACACCAAGAATTATTGGAGCATGATCTGAGAAGGTCTGATGGAGATTGCAGATAGAGAAGGAGAACAGAAGGTTAAGCCAATCTTCCGATCCGAACACTCTGTCTAGACGAGATAGGATATGGTTTGGCTCTTCTTGGTTTTTACACAGAGTAAAAGTTGAGCCGATGAAATAAACCGTAGAAAGACCAAAGCTGATGATAAATGAGTTGAAATTCCCTACCGCAACCCGGTTGATTAAGGAACCACCCCGTTTCTCAACTTGGCAGGCGATCCCATTAAAGTCTCCACTAATAACCGATTCGACAAAGCCCATATCCGATGGTGATATGATATCCGACCATAGAACCATCCTCTCAATCTAATCGCACTTCGCGTAAACCGCCGAGAAATAGAAGGAAGAAGATAGAGAAGAGAGAGGGTGAGAGCAAGCCACCGAGAAAATCTGATCCGAGTCGAAAGAAGGGCGGACAACAATGACTTTGGACCAAATAATCCAGATATTATTGGATACTTTGGTTAAAGCTCCACCGAAGCAAAGAGATAAGATAGAATTGTTGAGCATCTCCGGACCCACAAAAGGCTCTAGAAGCGCAAACATACAAAATGAGTGCTTCTTGACAATGCGCCTAAGCCGTGGAAAGGAGGCCTTATTAACAATGCCCCTAATGTTCCAAAACAAAAATTTCGCCATTAAAAATCGGAGACAAGAGCAAAAAGGACCAACAAGACCGATAAGTAAAAAAAACCGCAAAATTAGACAAGATACAGCGTAAAACTAGTAGATCTGACGATCTACTCGGATGCTGCTATAGGGCGTGTGTGAATTAAGCAGGGAATGCGAGGCACCTTGCTCAGTCTCCTGCACAAAGAGAGAGGCAGAATAGATACAGGGTCGTCCACCACCACTCGGGTATTGGGAAACACCAAAGACCCCTCGGTGTATAGACGTGGAGAAGGAAAAGAATAAGAGCCTGCTCTAGACGGAAAAGAGTTCTTAGTAAGAGAGCAAGATGATCGTTGATGATCACTATCTCAGTCTTGCTAACAAGGGGAAGAGAAACAAAGCTAGTAGTCGCGGAACCGATAAAAGGGAGGAAAAGGAAAGATACAAAGGAAAATAAGAAACAAACGACCAAGAAAGACATGTAGAATTGCTTCGAGGACACGACTCCAATCCATATGTGGATATAACTAATAACGAACTGTCAGTATATTGACAATCTCGCAAAATAGGAAATGCTCGATAACCGATATAGGGACGACACCGAAAAGTAGAGATGGCTATGGGACTACAAAGATAGGCCGTAGTGAGGTGTGTCCCCGTTTGGCAGTCTCTGGTGTAGCATGTATAGTGTTCCGCATTAGGAAATGTTATACGTGTACGACTAAAAGATCGCCAACACCACATCGACACTTCCGCTAACTGACAAATCCCGCATCCATCTGCCAGTTGAAACCAAGCTCCAAGAGTCATGTACGACACATAATCAGCCTTGCAATCACTCGATCCATCTGCCGACAATGACAGAGAAAAGTCAGCCCAAGAGTGCCTCCAATAACCGTGAGTTACAAATCCATGCAAAAGCATAAGCATTGCAACAAACGATCCGCAAGCACAAGACAAAATTAGCAAGACAAAACCATGACAACCAAACCAAAACCCATCACTATAAGGAATAACAAATAGATAGGAAAAAGATCCACATGCAACCACTTCAAAAGATTGAGAAAGTTCAATCGAAGAGAAAGCAATCAGGTCAACAGCCATGACTGGTGCACAGTGCAAATACAGGAAGGTATGCACCATTTGCTTAGCCCACACAACAGCAGGATAACTCACAGATAATGTACTAAATACATAAAAGGAAATAGAACAATTAAAATTTACCTTCCTGTAAAGCAATGAGACAACTGAAAAGCATTTGAAACCACCACCAACTCCATACTAGCAGCCTTAAAACCAATTGTCGCTGCCACAGGGCCCATCTTCGTTGCCCCGCCAGTAGCCTTAAGCTCTAGCTGTAGACGGAGACATGACCGATTTGTTGGAGCACTGCTGGAAGTTATTCATCATCTTGGTTTTAATGTGACTATGGAAATTGAGTAGGCTAGTTTGATATGAAGCTGAATTCTATATTCGGAGGGCTTCATATCTTTTGTATCTTTATTTGGGCAATCAGCATTTTCTTGTACTTTGGATGTTAATCGAGATTCTGAAGTTCCTTTGGTTTCTCTTATAATCTGAGATGATGGTGACACATCCTGACTTCACTTCATGAGTTGGAATCATTTTTTATGTTGAACCAATTTTGGGGTTACAACCCAGGCAGGCGATTGACTTTCGTGAAGATTCTGTTCCTAAGGTTTAGCAAGTTAGTCATCCTCCTACTAGGATGTATACCGAGGAGAAAAAGGAAAAGGAATTAGAAGCTTTATGACCCTGTATTCATGATTATTTTCCCGTTTTAGAGTCACTTGATTTATTGGTTAGTATGAAGGCTATTCCTAGCATATGGGATTGTATTGCCAATCCTTAATGGCAAGATCCAAATCTTATTCTTTGTGAATATCGTAGAAATAAAGTAATAAGTGGAAAATAGGGAAAATGACAAACTTTGGAATTTTTTTTATGAAAAGTATAGAAGTTTCAAAATTAGGGAGAAGACCAAATGATAGTGTAAATGGAAAAATGTTAGTGGACCCCCTGAATTCCACTTTTAGTGTAAATGTGTCCTTCTCCCTAATTTTGAAACTTCCCATACTTTTCACCAATTTTTTTTCGAAGTTTGTCCTTTAAAAGAAATTCCTCAAGTAATAAACAAGATAACAACTGCGAATTGTATCGGGACAATATATGTGAAAAAATTTAAAGATTAAACTAAGTGGGTGGCAGAAACTTGTATATTGTTTTGGTTAAGCTTAAGATTTAATAATTCACATGGGGAATATTTGGAGGGTGTAAATAAGTGGTAGATTAGTTGTGGTAATTAATTAATGAATTGTATTTATTTAAATTAAAAAAAGTGTATTTGTGATTAAAAATAAATACAAATAAGGGAAAATTTATGATTATATATCGTGTTTTATTGATCGTTGAGTACTTTAAGAATTTTGGTCGATATGTTGGATCGACGCTATTGATAGGAATTTCTTAACGAGACATTTGAACATTATATTCTGGGCAATAAAATAGTTAATTGAAGAGATATAGATGAATTAAAATAGTGTTAAGCCATTGAGAGAATAATGAAAAATAGAAAATATGGCGAAGCAATATCGATGACATATCGATTTTGCAACCAAATGATGGAATAAAGTAGTATGAAGTTAGTGAATTAATATTATTTCTAAACAAGTTAAGTAATGGTATTAAGGTGAAATTATGGTTTGAGAAATAAAGAATAAATATAAGTGTACTTGTGTGTAAAGAAATGTTTTTAAAAGAGTAAATATTTTGAGCATAAGCAATATTTCATATAATACACTCCCATATTTTGGTGACATATGTTGCCATCGAGTTATAATAATAAGTGAAGAATTTAACGGTGAGGCCATTTTGATTTTGCAGCCATTTGTTTGGACAGTTGGTTATATATAGATAGCGAGGCACTATCATTGACTAGTCAAGAATTGAAAAGTGAGGGCATTTTTTACACATGTGTTAAGCAGAAGATAGAATATAATAATTTCATATATTGTATATATGGTTTTATATTTGGGATAAGTACTAAGGTTTCAAAAACATATATTCAAAAATCGAAGTGACAATCCTTTAAAGAGGATAAAAATGCAAAGAGTTTTTGAAACTAAATACGTGTAAACATAAGGAAATTGTGGGGACACAATTCTTTGAAGAAGGGGTTTGTAACAACTTTGGTTTTATGATTAGCTGTATAAAATTAATTAAATGGTGTTTACGAAAGAGTTGATTGAAAATCATTGTGGATTTTGGAGAAAATAATTTAATTAATCATTTAGCTGATTAATTAATGAGTTTTTGGTAACTTGTTGAAACTAGGATGACTGAATTGGACTTGAGGAATGAATGGAATTCCAATTCGATGTTAAGTTGCTAAATAAATTTAAATTTGAAAGATAAAGTTTGAATTTTTTTGTAATGTGAAGTTTTGATGACATATGTTTTTAAAAGATTTTTATGAGTCATACTACCATAAATTGCAATATGTTGTTTAACAATGAATTCAATGTGAAATTATGCTTTCTTAAATGTAATCGAGGTGTAAAAATCAAATTAAAATGTAAACGTGGATTAGAAAATAGTATTTAAGAGTATTAACATATTTAGACGTGGTTCAGTGTATATTTTGGTAAGATAACATAATTTTTATTATTTTATTGTTAAAAGTGTAAGTTTGAACAAAAATAAGTGTAAAATGAATAAGTTATAACAAAATGCAAATTTTAGTGTAATTATGTAAGAAAAATGTATAATGTGTCTAAAATTTATTTAAAAAGGTTTTACATGAGTTTTTACAATTCTTACAAATTGAGACATTGTCAAAATGCAAACATAAAATAGTTTAAAATATTGAAATAATATTAATTAGGTAATTAAAGGTGTCATAAAGCCTAATATAATTACATTAGGCTAATTGGACCTAATTAGGTCCATTACTTAATTTAACTAGCCTAAAAAAACCTAGAAGAATCTAAATTAACAGTATATGATAATTTTCAAAAGAAAACTTCTTCTTCCTCACTCAAAAAGTTACGGACAGAGGAAATATAGCTTCCTCTCCAAACTTCAAAAATAAAGCTCCAAATCCAAAACAAAAATGAGAAATAAGTTGCTAATATAACTTCTAATATGTAAACTGTAGAAAAAACCTAAAATTTTTCTCTATCTTTCTCAAATTTAAAAAGTTTCTTTATAGTAACCTTCATTTGTGTTTGCATGTTCTTATTAATATTTGCATGTCATTAAAGCTTCATTGAGGCAAATTAAAGCTCAAATTTTCTGTCTTTCCAATCAATTTTGCATAAATTCACTGTTTAAGTCTAAAAGTTCAGCTAAACACTCACATATTTAGTTTAGTCAACGTATAAGTTGAATTTTTGTTTCTACTAATGAAATTGAAGTTACAGCAAATAGTTTCTTCCAATTGTGTTCACGGTAACAAATTAGTTTGGATACAACTTTGAGAGACCATATATATTTCATCTTGCATTGGAATCATGTTGAGTTGGACTCGAATTATAGTATAAATATCCTGCTTGATGCACGTTTAAAATCGTGGTTGAATCCAGCTTGTTACTGTATCAGATTGTATATCGAAATTGGATGCGAAGCAAATATTAAACCCTGTAAAATTAATGCATCACATGTTGACCCAAGCCCAGTGATGGTCGACCCGTATGGTGACCTTGTTGTTACAAAGGTTGACCTATGACCCTCTTCTTCTTGCATTTGTAATATGTGGATCTGAAGCCTGTTTGCTATGTTTTGGGCTTTGTTCCACTAAGTTCTTATTTCTCTAGTTAGTGAGCTTTAATACCATGTTTGTGTTGTTTTAGAATTGCGTATCCTTATTCACGGAAAGACCAATGTTATCATATATCTGTACTCCAGTTGGTGAGATTTCACATGAATTTTGGTGTTTTATTTCATGAATGCTTTCATAATTTTATTGACACATACAAGAGTTTGTAAACCATTTTCACAAAGGGTTTCTATACATAAATATAAGATTTACTTTAGGATAAACATTTTTCGAAAATAGTTTTATAAATATAATTATCTCAAAGTTATTGTATATATTGATATTTTCTATTATAAAGTGATTTCCAAAGAAACGTATCCAAATGATTTTCAAATTTGCATTAATAACTCATTTTCTCAATACAAGAATTTTCTAATAAAATTACAAGATTTTTGTGACGACCCAAATTTCCGGTACCTTTTGAGTTGATCAAAGCCAATAGAAAGAAATTAGAGGGTGAGATAAGAAAGAAAGAAATATTAGAATAAAAAAATAAGAAGAAGAACCAACACATTATCATAGTCTCATATCGCAGCGGAACAAAATATAATATAGAAATAAATCTTTATTGAGAGCTTGAAAAATAACGACAATCATCAGAGTACATCAACACACCTGGACAATTATAATAGTCTGTTGTAACACCCCAAATTTTGAATGACATTAAAGAGGATAAATTAAAGAATAATTAATTTAATATTAAGAATTAAGGGAAATAGACTACGTCATTACGTCCGTCTCGAAATTCTGCTCAGGATAGACACCTAGTTTGCATAAAACAGATAACATATGAAGAAGTTATGGATGATAAAAGTTTGAAAATCAAACCAGGTATAACTGGCTCACTTCACCAGTGTGCCAAGGCAATTTTACACGGGCGCACCTGTAAAGTGCGCCCAGAATAGCTTTTGGGTATTTGGGCCTTTTTCAAGAGGGTGGCGACCCATGACCCAATTCCTTTAGGGTTGTGGTGGCATCCGAATTATGTAACCTAGCATCTATAAATACACCTCAATTCCTTTGTTTTCTTCACAATGAAACAATGGCGGCCAAACTCTGCCGATGTGTGAATTGAACAGGATCCCTTATCTTCTTCTATCAATTAAGGCAAATCAAATCCAGAAATTCAAGATCCATTCTCTCTATTCTCTAAATCTAACGTTGTGAGTTTCTAGTTATTTTTAGGTTTAGATAAATAAGAGTGAATTATGAAAGACTATGAATTGGATATGATGTAAACCATGAATCCATGCTATTATCATATCTTATGCTATGTCATGATAGATCTATTTCTTTAGATCCACTTCTACTATGTTATTATTGTGGATCTTGGTTTGTAACTATATTATGGTTAATATAAATCTTTTAATTTGGACAGTTATATCATTGGATAGATCTAATCATTTATGTAAATCAAGAACATATGTCACATTGAATTGGTTAGGATTGGATCTAAATCTTTGCCTTAATTGTAACTTCTACGACATGCTATGATGTAGATTTATGTAGATCTATTTCTAACTAGTAGGTCTAATTTATGTGGACATTGAAACAATTTGTCAAATCTAGATTATCACTTTGTGTTATCATGTTAGATCTATTCTAACCTCTAGATCTGAATTATGTGATCTAATTTATCACCTTATGTTATCTTGTTGGATATATTTTAACCTCTAGATCTGATTTATGTGATCTAATTTATCACCTTATGTTATCATGTTAGATCTAAACCGATTGGACATCTAAATTGCTAATTTAGATCTTACTATGCTTATTGTGACATCATAGTTATATTAGAATCAATTGATTGCCTACCGTTCATCAGTTTTATGTCCACCTTGTTATGATTACAATTTCATGTCCATACCAATATGTATGTTCACCTTATTATCATGCTAGTTTATGTTTATGCTAAGATGATCATTTTGGTTATATTCCCATTATTTTCCCTATTATCGTTTATGACTAGGCTGTTGTCTAGCCTAGACATGCTGCCAATTTTGTGAGGGCGCTAGTTAAGGAAGGGGGAAAAAGGGTTAAAAATGGCATAATTTGAATATGAACATTTTTGGACATATAATTCAAATTATTGGGTAAATGGGTATTGACACCTATAAAAGAAAAGGATTAATTAATTGGTTAGTTAATTAAAAATGGAATGTTTAGTAATTACAATTAGGAATTGTAATTGTACTTATGACAAGAGGTTAGGTTGCATTAGTGGTGGAAGTTTACCCGGACCCGACTGGCATATCCAACAGCCACTAATGTTGAACCCAATGTGGGAGGTCTAAGTACTAAGTATGAATCGGGCTATAACACGAGGTTAGGCCCAACCGTGGAATAAGTCTGGCCGGACCCGGCCGACATAACCAGCATCCACATGTTGTAAGCCAAATATGGTAGGTCCAGCCCATTATAAACCATAAATGGAAATGGTAATGAATTGGACTACTTAATGTAAGTTAATCCATAGGGATAGTATGAACTTAAATTTATGTTGGGGGTTAAGTAAACTTGGTTGAACAAAAGGGGTGGGTTAAGTAAATCTGGGGGAGGGGGTAATATTTACATATAGGCCCACAAACTTAACCCGTTAAGGTTATGTAATTAAAGACACCTAGTGGTATGCATCACCAGAGGAAATAATAAAGTTATGTAATTAAAGACACCCTTTAGGGTAAGCATAACTGGTAGAAATAAATAATGCTATGTAATTAAAGACACTTAGTGGTATACATAACCAGTGAAAACCTAGTGGGGGATACAAGAAAAAAAGGAGAGCTTGTATCATATTGTGTGGGACCCATTTCAGTTAGTACCCCGGAGTAGGTATCAAACAAAGTACTCCGTATTAGGGGGAGAAGGGGCAAGCTTACTGACTGATTATAAGAGATCCAAACGTGGAGGACGGTGTGGGCGGCGCAAACCGACCGGGCCATGTGCGTGCACGGGCCGAGCAGAGGGGGATAAGACGACCATGACACCTGTAGATATGGTTGTGCACATCATTACGATGAGGGGTTTCCACTTTTGGAAGTTATATCTCCTACTATGGGGTCAGCACAAGGTATCTACGAGTGTTAGAGAGCCGATCGATCAGGGTAGTAGTTAGGATACATTTGGACGTATGCCTAAGTCTACCACCTTATGGTTGAAGGGATCATCTCTTTCTGTGTATACTAGTAACAGTGCAGAGTAATCATTAGAAGCATATACACCTTATCATGTCTACATTGTCACACTTGTCATTCATGTAGTGATCTCCCTTATCCACTTTATATGCCTATCATGTTACTTTTATTTATTTACTGGCTAAAAGTAACTGGACTCACCGGAATTTATGTTTGACCCTTTTGTTTCTCCTTCTTTCTTCCGTCTCTCCCCTAGGTTCTCAGGGAGGAAGCACTCAGGCTTAGTCAGGACTCATAGATCATCTTGCTAGAGGCTACTTCTGAAGTATGGCTCAAGTTCTTGTCTCTACTATGGCTTAACTTTTTCAATTGGGGAATTATGTTTTTATATTCTTATGCACTCTGATGATGCAAGGCAGAATTTATTTTATTGTAATGATTTTTGTGACTTATGGTATAGTGGATCACGGTATTGTGATTTATATTGAAATAAAAATTTAAATTTCCGCTGCTATCTTATTTATATATATGTCTTGTAATTATTCTGTGTCTGTTAACCTATAACACTTCACAAAACTTAATGCATTCCCTTAGTGAGTGACATTAACGGATTGGGGTTTCACACTTGGTATCAGAGCTAAAGGTTAACGGATTAGATAAAAGTTTTTGAAAATTATTTTCAAAAAGGTTTTAAAAGAAAGCATTTTCATAAAGAAAAGTCTGTTTTGAAGAACATTCCCCAAAAAGCCATATGTAGTATCCTTCGGTCATTTATCTAAATTTCTTCCTTTCTCGTTTTTCAGCATGTCTGGGGAACAAAACATTCCTAATATCCCAGAGGGCGTCACAATACACGGATGGTTCCGCAGGTATTTGGAGGCCATGGCGCTTGCCGAAGGCCAAGGAAATGTTCCTCCCCCAGCTGCACCTGTCATTCCTCCCCCTCCAAGAGCAGGTAACTTCACCAAGATCTGCAAAGACTTCCTTGCTATGGGAGGGAAGCCATTCCATGGGAACGAGACATTCGTAGAAGCTCGGAATTGGCTCATGGAGACTGAGGATTTATTCATAATCTTTGAAGTAGAGGTTAGAAGGAAGGTTCAGTTAGCCGCCTGGCTACTGGAGGACGAAGCCTCATTTTGGTGGGAAGTCACTCAGGTTGGACGTCCGGTGGAAACTTGGGAAGATTTTAGACAAAGATTTGAAATAAAATTTCTTTCCCGAGCTGAACGAAGCATGCACATGGAGAGATTCTTAACACTCAAACAGGGAAACTTGACGGTAAAAGAGTATGTGATAAGTTCGACCAACTTGCAAGGTTCGGAATAGAGTTGGTGGATACGCCGCATAAAAAGGCTTTGCGGTTTGCTAAAGGGCTTAATGAACCCCTTCATGGATTAGCCATGTCCCATATTCCAATGGGGGCCACTTTTGAAAAGCTTGTCAATATGGCCCTGATTCATGAGGAGGACAAGGGAGAGAAGAAGGAGGTAAAGGCTGAGGGGACATCGCAAAATAGGAAGGTGTGGCCCAAGAAGGGGCAGCAGCAATAGCAACAACAACAGAAGAAAGGAGGGAAGGATGACAAAGGTAAGGATAAGATAAAATGTCACGGTTGTGGGAAAGAAGGTCACTTAATCAAAAACTGTAAGAGGAGGAAGAACAACTGCTTCAACTTTGGAGAAGTCGGACACTTCGTTATGGAGTGCCTGAAGAAACAGAGATCACAAGGTCAAGGTCAAAGGACATGAAATTCTGGAGGGCAGGTGCATGCTCTCGCGACCAGTGCTCCTGATAGAGGTAGAAAAATTTCTGTGGAAGGTTTAATTTCTCTTTCAAACCATACTACTAGAACACTTTTTGATTCTGGTGCCTTACATTCATTTATATCAAGTTCTGTAGTTGAATCTCTGCACTTAGTTACTAGGATGGAAGTGGATCCCGTAGTTGTTTCAAACTCCATTGGTGGTTCAGTTCATTTATCTATGATTTGTCAGGGTTTGAAAATATATGTGCTAGGCATGGAGTTTGAATGCAATGCGTAAGTACTCGGGTTTATGGGCTATGGGTTGATTCTAGGAATGAACTGGCTTACCATGTATGGTGCCATTCTGGATTGTGAGAAGAGGGTTGTTAGGCTTCTGACTTGTCATGGGAGAACCCTCGAGATTTCGTGTGACCCACAAGGGTCGATTATGCTTAGCTTCCTAGAGTTTCTTGATGCATCTATCAACGATCTACAATCTGTTCCAATAGTCCAGTATTTTTCCTATGTTTTTGATGAGGTTCGGGGTTTACCTTTGAGGCACAAGATCGAGTTTCATATATATTTGGTGGACAATGCAAAGCCAGTTGCATTGCCAGTGCACTACATGGCTCCAAGGGAAAGGAGGGAGCTGAGTAAACAAGTAGTGGAGCTACTTGAGAAAGGGTTTATTAGACGAAGCATATCTGAATGGGGTGCTCCAGTAGTATTCACAACTAAGGCGGATGGTTCGCTTCGTTTGTGTGTTGAACATAGAGAGCTGAATAAACTCACTAAGAAAAATAGGCACCCGCTTCCGAGGATTGATGATTTGTTTGATCAGCTTGTTGGTGCCTCGGTATTTTCTCAGTTAGACTTGTTCCCGGGGTTTCATCAGTTGAGGGTGGCTGAGGACAGCATAGATAAGACTGCTTTTAGGACTCCAGATGATTTCTTTGAGTGGCTAGTTATGCCTTTTGGGTTGATGAATGCACCCGCCTATTTTGTTGATTTCATGAGTAGGGTGTTTTGGGAGTTCCTAAACAAATTTGTCGTAGTCTTTGTTGATGATATCTTGATCTTCTCCAAGATCGAAGAAGAGCATGCCCAACATTTGAGAGAAGTTTTGAAAACTATCTGTGACCATCAGCTTAAAGGAAAATTCTCCAAATGCCATTTTTGGAGAAAAGAGGTGAGGTTCTTAGGGCATGTTGTCTCCAAAGATGGGAAAGCTGTAGATCCCGCGAAGGTGGTTACAGTGCAAGATTGGCAGGTTCCTAAAAATGC
This sequence comes from Allium sativum, assembly GCA_030737875.1. Classification (NCBI taxonomy): domain Eukaryota; kingdom Viridiplantae; phylum Streptophyta; class Magnoliopsida; order Asparagales; family Amaryllidaceae; genus Allium; species Allium sativum. Next base: position 136,192,918 of record CM060921.1, on the reverse strand, counting down.
AACCGAGGTGAGAAGCTTTCTTGGGTTAGCAGGTTACTATAAGAAGTTCATTAAGGACTTCGAAAAGATATCAGTCCCACTCACCAGGCTGACGAAGAAGAAATTGGCATTCTCATGGGATATAGACTATGACGTTGCTTTTCAACGACCGAAAAGCGATCTGACAACAGCCCCAGTCCTGACCTTTCCTGATGGGAATAAGGTGTTTACTATTTACACTGATGCGTGTGGTACAGGGCTGGGTGTGGTTCTAATGCAAGAAGCGAACGTAGTAAGTTATGGGTGGTAGACAGTCGAGAGTTCATGAAAAGAACTACCCCACCCATGAACTAGAGCTAGCTGCTATAGTGTTTGCATTAAAGATGTGGCATCATTATTTGCTTGGAGAGAAGTTCGGGTTATACACCGATCATAAATCACTCAAGTATCTATTCTCGCAGAAGGATCTCAATTTAAGGAAACAACGGTGGATGGAGTTTCTAGCTTCTTATGATTTTGAGATTTCTTATACCCCTGGCAAGGGTAATGTGGTGGCAGATGCACTAAGTAGGCAGAGGGCGGCTCTGAGTCCTCTGTTTGTGGAAAGAAAGTACTTGAAGTTCATATCAGCTTTTGATTTTAGACCCTCCATCGAGATTTTTCCTGATTTGTTTACATCCATGGAGATACGACCGACTCTTATGGACCAGATAGGAGCTTAGCAACAAGGTGACCCAAAGATTCTAGACATCATAGATAAGCTCAGAAGAGGGGAGACTTCTAGTCACCTCAGCAGATATGCCATAGATGAAAAGGGGTGGTTGCGACGAGATGGAAGGCTTTGTGTTCCTCAAACTGGAAGCTTAATAAATGCAGTCCTAAAAGAAGCCCACCATTCTAAGATGACCATGCGTCTAGGCAGTGATAAGATGTACAGGGACATGAAGAGGGTTTTGTTTTGGGCTGGGATGAAGAAAGATGCGGCCGAATTTGTTTCTCAATGTTTAGTTTGCCAGCAAGTCAAGGCTAAGCAAAAGAAGCCCGGTGGATTACTTCATCCGTTAGAGGTTCCGCATTGGAAATGGGAGAGCGTCTCTATGGATTTCAAAGATGGTTTGCCTAGATCGAAGAAAGGCAACACCAGTATCTGGGTTGTGGTGGGTAGACTCACTGAGAGCGCCCACTTTATTCCAGTTAAGAGTAAGAGGACGACATCGTGGTTGGCCACAATTTATGTGCGTGAGATAGTTCGTCTTCATGGAGTACCTTCCAGCATCGTGAGCGATCGTGACCCTATCTTCACTAGTGAATTTTGGAGGAGCTTGCAAGAAGCATTAGGTACACAGTTGTGTTTGAGCACCGCCTAGCATCCTCAGACCGATGGACAGACAGAGAGGGTGAACAGGATTCTTGAAGGTCTTTTGAGGCTGTGCATCCTGGACTTCGGAGGGACTTGGGAAAAGCATCTTCCTTTGGTAGAGTATGCATATAATAACAGTTATTAAGCTAGCATCGGCATGGTACCCTTCGAAGCATTGTATGGACGACCCTGTAGATCACAAACTTGTTGGTTGGAGTCTACAGAAAGATTATTACTTGGACCAGCTATGGTTAGGGAAACATCCGAAAAGATTGACCTTATTTGATGGCGGATGAAGACAGATCAAGATAGGCAGAAATCCTATGCAGACAAGAGAAGGACTGACCTCGAATTTGAGGAAGGAGACTTGGTTTTTATCAAAGTGTCACTTCTGAGGAATATGGTTCGCTTCGGATCAGTAGGGAAGTTGGCACCTAGGTTTATGGGACTATTTCCCATAACCGAGAGGATTGGCCAAATGGCCTATAGAGTAAAACTCCCAGACAATCTATCTAGCATTCATGATGTTTTCTACGTTTCCCATCTGCGAAAGTGCTTGCATGACACCGTGGAAGTTGTTGAGCTGAGCATATTGGAATAGGTAGAAGTGGAACGGAAGGCGACAGTCAGGCGAGTTCCTTCCGACATTCTTGGATTAGAAGTTAATAAGTTACACAATAAAGAGATCGAGTTGCTAAAGGTTCAATGGGGAGATAACCCAAAAGATGCGACTTGGGAGACCAAAAACAAGATTCGTACTTCGTACCCTTTCCTTTTCGAGGGTATGTTCTTAACTCCCTTTTCCAAAGTTTTATTTATACTTGTTTCTATCATTTGAGTATATCTTATCCATGGTATTTTCGACCTTTAGATAGGAATCCTATGGATGTAAACATGTGTTTGAGATATGTTATGATTGATGGATGCAAGTGGATGCAAGTGTTTGCTAGTGGTTGCCTGTGGATGCATATACACAAACATTAGACACTAGATTCGCTCAATCACTCCCATACTGCATATGGATGTGTGTACATTTTATTTTATGGATGAACTAGCATATGGATGTTGCATTTGGACAAATGAGTGTGCACTCATATAGAGCTTACATGTTATAATAGGCTTATTTGCATACATATTGGATTCATGGCACTAACATACATTGCATTAAGGAGGTCAACCGAATCAGTAGACCGCCTGATCTTCGCATTATATATACAAACACCTTTGCATATACTCATATAAGCATTAGAAATCTTTAAGGACAATGGATGCTAGTGATTGATGGATGAGTAGATGGATGATGGATGATAGGATACATTCTTTTCAACTTAGATATTTCAAGGATGAAATCCTTTGAGTAGGGGATAATGTAACACCCTAAATTTTTAACGACATTAAAAAGGATAAATAAAAATATAATTAATTTAGTATTAAGAATTAAGGGAAACAGACTATGTCATTACGTCTGTCTCGAAATTCTAGCAGGAGAGACACCTAGTTTACATAAAACGGATAACATATGAAGAAGCTACGGACGATAAAAGTTTGAAAATCAAATCAAATATAATTGGCGTACTTCGCAAGTGCGCCAAGGAAATTTTACACTGGCGCACCTGTAAAGTGCACCTATAATAGTTTTTGGGTATTTGGGCCTTTTTTGAGTGGGTGGCAACCCATGACCCAATTCCTTTAGGGCTGGGGTGGCATCTGAATTCTGTAACCGAGCATCTATAAATACACCTCAATTCCTTTGTTTTCTTCACAAAGAAATAACGGCGGCCAGACTCTACCGATGTGTGAATTGAACTGGATCCCTTATCATCTTCTATCAATTAAGGCAAATAAAATCCAGAAATTCCAGATCCATTCTCTCTATTCTCTAAACCTAACGTTGTGAGTTTCTAATTATTTTTAGGTTTAGATAAATAAAAGTGAACTATGAAAGACTGTGAATTGGATAAAATGTAAACCATGTATCTATGTTGTTATCATATCTTATGCTATGTCATGATAGATCTATTTCTCTGGATCTAATTCAATTGTGATTATTCTACTATGTTATTATTGTGGATCTTGGTTTGTAACTATATTGTGGTTAATATAAATCTGTTAATTTGGACAATTATATCATTGGATAGATCTAATCATTTATGTAAATCATGAACATATGTCACCTTGAATTGGTTAGGATTGGATCTAAATCTTTGTCTTAATTGTAATTTCTATGACATGCTATGATATGGATTTGTGGAGATCTATTTCTAAACTAGCAGATCTAATTTATGTGGACATTTAAACTATTAGTCAGATCTAGATTATCACTTTGTGTTATCATGTTAGATCTATTCTAACTCCAAATCTGAATTATGTGATCTAATTTATCACCTTGTGTTATCATGTTGGATCTATTTTAACCTCTCGATCTGAATTATGTGATCTAATTTATCACCTTATGTTATCATGTTAGATCTAAACCGATTGGACATCTAAACTGCTAATTTAGATCTTACTATGCTTATTGTGACATCATAGTTATGTTAGAATCAATTAAATGCCAACCGTTCTTCAGTTTTCTGTCCGCCTTGTTATGATGACAATTTCATGTCCATGCCATCATGAATGTTCACCTTGTTATCATGCTAGTTTATCTTTATGCCAAGGAGATCTTGTTGGTTATATTCCCATTATTTCCCCTATTATCGTTTTTGACTAGGCCGTTGTGTAGCCTAGGCATGCTGCAATTTTGTGAGGGCGCTAGTTAAGGAACATGCGAAAAAGGGTTAAAAATGGCATAATTTGAATATGAACATTTTTGGACATATAATTCAAATTAGTGGGTAAAATGGGTATTGACACCCATAAAAGGAAAGGGTTAATTAATTGGTTAATTAATTAAAAATGGAATGTTTAGTAATTACAATTAGGAGTTGTAATTGTTCTTATGACACGATGTTAGGTTGCATTAGTGGGGGAAGTCTGCCTGTACCCGACCGGCATATCCAGCAACGTCTAATGTTGAACCTATTGTTGGAGGTCTAAGTACGTAAATACGAATCGGGCTATAACACGAGGTTAGGCCCAACTGAGGAATAAGTCTGCCTGGACCCGACCGGCATATCCAACATCCACATGTTGTAGGCCTAATGTGGGAGGTCTAGCCTATTATAAACCATAAATGGACATGGTAATGAAGTGGACTACTTAACCTAAGTTAATTCATAGGTATTGTATGAACTTAAATTTAAGTTGGGGGTTAAGTAAACTTGGTTGAACAAAAGGGGTGGGTTAAGTAAATCTGAGGGGGGTGGGTATTATTCACATATAGGCCCAATAACTTAACCCGTTAAGGTTATGTAATTAAACAGACCTGGAAATATACATAACCGGAGGAAATAACAAAGTTATGTAATTAAAGACACCCTTTAGAGTAAGCATAACTGGTAGAAACAAATAAGGCTACGTAATTAAATACACCTAGTGGTATACATAGTCAGTGAAAACCTAGTAGGGGATACAAGATAAAAGGGAGAGCTTGTATCATATTGTATGGGACCCATTTCAGAGAGTAACCCGGAGTAGGTATCAAACAAAGTATTCCGTACTAGGCGGAGAAGGGGCACGCTTACTGACTGATTGTAATATATCCAAACATGGAGGATGGTGTGGGCGGCACAAACCGACCGGGCCATGTTCGTGCATGAGCCAGGCAGAGGGGGACAAGACGACCGTGACACCTGTAGATATGGTTCTGCACATTATTACGATGCGCGGTTGCCACTTTAGGAAGTGATACCTCCTACTGTGGGGCCAGCACAAGGTATCTGCGAGGTTAAGGAGCCGATTGATCAGGGTAGTAGTTAGGATACATTTGGACGTATACCTAAGTCTACCACCTTATAGTTGAAGAGATCATCTATTTCTGGATATACTAGTAACAGTGCGGAGTAATCATTAGAAGCATATACACCTTATCCTATCTACCATGTCACACCTGCCATTTATGTAGTGATCTCCCTTACCCACTTTATATGCCTATCATGTTACTTTTATTTATTTACTGGCTAAATGTTACTAGACTTGCCAGACTTTATGTCTGACCCTTTTGTTTCTCCTTCTTTTTTCCGTTTCCTCCCTCAGGTTCTCAGGGAGGAAACACTTAGGCTTAGTCAGGACTCAAATATCATCTAGCTAGGAGCTACTTCTGAATTATGGCTCAAGTTCTTGTCTCTACTATGGCTTAACTTTTTCAATTGGGGAATTATGTTTTTATATTCTTATGTACTCTGATGATGCAAGACAGAAGTTATTTTATTGTAATGGATTTTATGACTTATGGTATTGTGGAGCACGGTACTATGATTTATGTTGAAATAAAAATTTAATTTTCCGCTGCCATCTTATTTATATATGTCTTGTAATTATTCTGTGTCTGTTTACCTATAACGCTTAACGAAACTTAATGCATTCCCTTAGTGAGTGACATTAACGGACGTAGGGAGTCACATCTATCCTCAAAAATACAACACATAGCAAGATAACAACTAAATATCATATGTCCGAACATCTCCACCTCATCTCTTCATAGCATCCGATAACCTGAACATGTACGACCCGATCTAACCCGAGCATTACAAATGTCGGATCAGTCTGGTGAGCCAGCATGAGAAAAACACATTAAGTTTATGGGTAACATCCAACTTGATTTTAAAGTTAAAATCTTTCAAAAGAAAGGACAATCATTAGACCGAATCCACATATAAATACGGATGGTTTTTAACTTACGATAACCCAAAACATTTTTGCAATCATATATTTTCTGATATTATAATAATGTCTAAATACAAGTAAATTACAATCTAGCAGAACGCTTGCATCTCATGCTCTACATACATAGTATACAATCAAAACCGCGGGTTCTTATTGGAGAATGGATTTCCATGGCAAGGTATGGGAAACCACCTTTCTGACAATGTACCTCCGAAGATTTATACATTGGGTTTCAACAAGAACATCTTGCAACCCAGGCTAAACATGACTGACCCCTCACTTCGCTTGAGGGTACCGAATATATCATTACCATAGTTGGGGGAAGGCTAACCGAACCGATATCATACATACAAAAATAAAAAGGGACAACCAAAGGCTTTTGATATCTCCAGATCAGGTAATGATATACCCTTTTATTGGTGCACCCACGTAGCCATGCGATCTACCCGATTTTTACCATTTCCCGGTTGATGAGGCCCGAGGTCATAATATATTTATTTAATTAATTTTATTATTATTTTTAGAACATCTGACCACCATTCACTTTGAATGCCATATTGTCAAACCCGTCAAATCATAAATTGATTTCTTCAATACCACGGGTATAAGGCTAAGAGAAACGAATTCCTCCGCCCCAAACATAGTCCTAAAGTGATCAATCATATGACCTGTTAGGCATACTCTATTAGACATTCGTCCATATGAGTTGTCCTGGGACTGGACAAACCGAAGGTACCCTCCTACCGCATCCTTACGGATCAGTAGTGAGAAGTCCTTGATAATCCGTAAAATCCCACTCACGACCGAATCACGTCAGAATACCTCTGGTTGCAACACAGAGAATATTCGACAAGCATTTCTTCCTCTTATGAATATCCACAGGGTCTTTTATTGCTCCATCTTCTATCTTCGCATATTTGCTAGTTCGGAATGGTTTTCGAATATAAATTTGATCCCAGTCTTTCCGTACCAACAATCATATAGGCCAGATTCGATAGTCGGTTATTTAACTAACAAATAAACAATCGTGTAAATAAAATGAGTTCACTAATTTAGTACTCGGTATTATATGACCTCTTTAATTAAACATATGTTACTCATATTCTTTGAATCTTCCAATGTTTGGAGTTTATCTTTTACTTCTTATTATAAATCATAATATTCTTAAAAATCATTTCATTCACTTAAAAACTTTTCGAATACACTTTTTAATACTATTTACGGAAATCATAACTTATGTTTCCCTCAATTGCTCTTGTTTATAAACTAATATCATTCTTGGATAATCATGAAGTCGTTCAAGTTGGGGTATTTTAGTTACCTCTTAGAACTTAACCAACAATATCCATTTCTTCAGAATAAATAGAAGTTTATGAACCACACATTTTCCTTTGAAAACTTTATTCAAATCTCAACAACATTTACTTAATTAATTATTAAGTAAACTATTATTATACTTCTCTATTAATATTTACTAATCATTTTTAATGTTATACTCAAGCTTCGGTTCCATTATATATAGAATCCTTTATAAAAATTCTTCAGCTTGTTTGCAACAAGAATACTATATTTGTTTAAATCATATATAACTGTATTTAACAAATATAATATAAATATCTTTACCAATCCTATATAAATATCTTTATAAATCTTATATAGATATCTTTTATAACTCTTATATTGACATCTCTTATGAATCCTTATATTTATTTCAGTCAAAACATTTCAACCTATCATCTGTAATAAATGTTGTAGATTTCATTTCAAAACCTTTTATTTTCTTTAATGATACCCTTTTTAAATCATTTTGACAACTTATGCGTTGTCTAAAATCACATAGAGATCTTTTTAAAGATATTCAGTTTACAAATAAAATAGTTCAATTTATTATTTCTAACAGTTGTTACAAATTCATTTTTCAAAACTCTTACTTCATTTACAAATTCCATTTGTAATTTATTATCGACAACTAATATTTTGATTTCATTTCTAACTATCAATTTCCATTTATGAAATCATTTGTAAATCATTTACGACAACTTATATACATTGCCATTTCCAAAACCTTTTACTGTGCTTATATTTTCGCCTGCGATTAACATTCCGAATTTCGAAACAAAGTATTCCGATCCTCGGAATAAATCACACTTCATTAACCATTTCGAACTTCGGAATATCACATTCTGAACTTCGGAATGAACCTTACATAGCCATTTCATACCATTTCCCAACTTCTCGATTTCCTTTTTCTAACTTCAAATATTAAGTAAATATTAAATTTAAGGTATCGTATTTGCTTGAAATCCTTTCTATAACGTTATAAAACTCAGTTTTAATACAAAAACCGCTTTATGAACTTCTTTCGCAATCCAATTAGATTTCATTACAACTTGATACTTTCATAAATGAATCTCACTTAAATAGTAATCTCATAAATTATTATTGATTAAATCAATAATTTACTTCACCATTAACTACCGTATAATTTCTTTACATTTTTGTTTACTAAATAAATAAATAATTTCTTTTTAAAATCTTATTAAAGTTAAACAATTATTCGTTAAACCATTTCATTAGATTAGTTCAAGACAAACTAATTTAATAAACAATCTCAGTTAAAATGGTTGACTTATTCAACTTCAAAAAAGGGCTATCCCATTAACCGATTCCAACTAGTCCTTCCTTTAAGTTAATAATATAATATTAATTTAAATAATTCCATTTAATTGTTTCTTAAAAACAATTATTCAACTCTTAACCGTTAGATTAATTTTCTACTCTCTTTTTCTTATAAATCTGATTAACATCAGAATTTACTTTATAAAATCATTTAATAATTATCTATAAACTTAATTAATAAATGATAAATACTTATTTTCTTTTAATAAACTTCTATTCGAACTAATAGATTTAAAAATCTATTTTTAGTTATAAAATAGATTTATAACTTCACTTCTATCAATTCACCTGATGGTAAATCAATATTTGGAAAACGATTGATTTACGGGCTATGTACTGCCAATTACTAAACCAACATTACCCATTAGTTTAAAAAAAATGTTGAATTTTAAGTCAGTGGTCAATAATCAAATCAATTAACCAATTAGAGCAGTTCATATAATAATAATATGAAAAACAAGATTTAATATATTTGAGGAATCTAGTTGGATCCCTCCAACCTGTTCTTCCATGTACCCAAATATGTTATCTCAAATAATCTAATACAAATAAACAGTGATTCTCATAGCAGTAATTAACGACTATTTAATATCAACCAATTAACACAATAATTCAAACAGTTCATTAAATATAACACGTTTATTTTATAAATGGGACCAATAAGGTAAGTTACCTTCATTAGGTCCAATCGTTAGAATAATGATTTGGTTTTTAATTGAAATTAAACAAACATTTAATTCCATTGGCTCAGTCAATATTTGAATATATAATTAACAAACAATCATACATTAGCAACCATAACACACAATAAAAACCCAACTTATATAAAATATAAGTGGGAAGAATTGAGTGAGTTTAATTCACCTTAATTTGATTTTCCGTTGAAACGGTTCGGTTACAGTTAAACAAACAGTCGTTCAGTGTAACTGTAAATCCTTGTTTTCTCTATTTCTGTCCAGAACAGTTCCATGATGTTGAGCTCGTCGTTAGGATCGCAATATAACTTATTTGGTCCAATTCTGTAATCATATGTACAAGATATACCAATATAAGCAATTATGGTTTTTATTTAAATTAATTATTTCCTAATTATAATTTAATTAGTTTAATTATATGTTTAAAACAAATTAGGCCCCATATTTTGTTCGCTGCCTTGTTCATGCTCCTGTTCGAATACTCCCTTACTGCCTTCGATTCCATCTGCGTCGATCAACATTAACTTAATTAATTAACTAATTATTAATCACATACTAATTTAAACTAAGCACTTTATAAATATATTAATTGTAACAACCTGGAATTTCTAAACTAATTTAATTTTTTTATTTTAGCTATTTTAATGGGTTTGGAATATTTAAAATGATTTATTTTAAATAATAACAACTAAAAATTTATTTAAATCGAAGTTAGAACGTTTATATTTATAGTAATTATAAAACGAGCCTGAAATGGCGCGGTAGTTTGAAAATTCAATTTTAAATTTCAATTGAATGTACGTGATTCAAAATAAATCGGATTTTAGTAAAACAAGAAATTTTTGAATCTGTTTCATAATATCTTTCTAACGAATGTGAGAAACTGATATTTCATAATATAAATTGCAAGTTATGTCCAGTTTAAATTTCAAAATAGTCGCTGTGGAATATATATATATATATAATATAGCCCTTAAAAATAGCCATTTTGCAAACGACCTCCGTTTTTGATGAAACCACTTTTGTTGGATCCGGAATGTTAAATTTTTTTAGGTTTCAATTTTCATAATTTTTGGAATTAATATGTGAGCGTGGTAAATTTAAACGCGTTTGGTTCATTAAGTTTGAATTTAATCGACCAGAAAAGGCTATTTTTCAAACAGTCTCCAAATTTGATGAAATTAGTTTTGTTAGGACCGTATTGTCAAAACATAGCTAGATTTATTTTTTTGGAATTTTTGGAGTCAGTATGTGGCCCCGATAAATTAAAATGTATGTTAAATAAAATATTGATTGTTATATAATTTATATTTTAATTTGACGAAAATTGATCGAAACAATAGAATTAGCTTACGAAACATATTCCATTGTTTCCGGAATTGGGGTATTTGGTTAGGGACGTAAGTCGTCGGGTTTGATTTGAAATTCGAACGAAAATTGAGTTAATTAGAGAATTAAATAATATAAATTATAAAGTATGTATATAAATTTTTTATTTTCACGGAAGCCCTAACCTATTCCCAATACCACGCCGCCTCCAGAAAGATTCAAAGGCCGATTTTGTTCGATTTCAAATTGCCAAAAAACTTTCAATCTGTGATGTGATTTAAGAAAGTTACAACGTGAAGATTATTCTACACAACGAGATCTCCCCATTCAACCGATATGATCGATTTCTATTTCAAAAATCGTGATAAATTCAACCACAAAGGGCACCGCTTCGAAGTGGTTATCGCGGTCAATGGTAGCCTCGAATTGCTTGAGGTTAGGGGTGGAGGGAGCTCACGCAACGGCGTTCATGGTGGTGTTTTCAGATCGTGTTTCGGGGCCTTGGAATGTGTGCGGCGGTGGAAGGATTCACACGATGATGGGTTTCAAGGTATCGCGAGAAGCTGGAGTCGAAGAGGGATTACGGGACAAGCAATGTAATAAGTGGAATTAATTAATTAATTAATTAATTTAGTTAATTGTATATTTAATTGTTCAATATATTAAACTCGATAACTTTGTCATACGAGGTCGGAATGGAACGATTTCAGTTGCGTTGCAATCGTGGCAACGAACACTACAACATGGAATTGACCAGAATGGAAAAGGTGCAAATGTGAATTTAAGGCGAATTCAAATCCGAACAGTAATAAAATCTTCAATAAAGAATGGCGGAGCAGAACCCAATATGAGAACTTCTCACTATAATACTTGTATAGTTATTTATTTTATAACTACATATATGAACCGCTAGTACTGATTTTTATCAGTTTTAATCATTATAAATTGTATACGGTGCCTGTTAGCTCACCTTTCTCGTCCACGGACCATGGACGATTTAATTGACTGTATTGTGTTGTAATTGTGATGTGAATAAAATATATATGCAATGTGAATATATATATGTGATGTGAATAAAATATATATATATATATATATATATTAGATGTGAATAAAATATATATATGTGATGTGAATAATATATATATGCGATGTGAATAAAATATATATATGCGATGTGAATAAAATATACATGCGATGTGAAAAAAAATATCTATGTTGCATAATATATATATATGCGTTGTATAAAATAAATATGCGTTGTATGAAATATATATATGCGTTGTATAAAACTGAATAGCGATATATAAAATGGTCTTGAAATGGAATAATTATTGGATTGTTAAAAATATATTTTTTAACATATATATGCGATATATAAAATGGTCATGAAATGAAATAATTATTTTTTTGTTAAAAAATATAATTTTAAACATATATATGCGATGTATAAAATTGTCATGATATGGAATATTCAATTATGATTTGAAATTGAAAAATGAAGTTGAAATCGTTTTAAAACAAATTTATAAATGATTTATAAAATACGTTTTAAATGGAAATCGATGAGATATATATATATATATATATATATATATATATATATGTATGTATGTATGTATGTATAATGGCTTGAAAAGAATGCGCTGCACAGCGACCGTTCGCGAATTTTAACCATTAACTTCAAATTGACGTAACTGGAGATCCGACCATCAGATTCTCCTAAAACTAGAACCGTTGGGTTTGTATCGAAAAGGTCTTTCGAATGAATGTATGATTTAAATTTGAACGGTTAGATCTTGAAATATGTCCAAATCAATTTTGGAAAAGGTCGGTATGAATGCAGTTCGGTGGCCGATATTGGAAACCGACTGTAAGGGCCTTAATAAAATTGCTAAAAATATGGAAAAATTATTTAAATCAAAATAAATTATTTGGAAAGATCTTGGATGAAAATTTCAAGTTTTGAAAAGATAAAAGATATTTTTATCTAAATGAACTAGTTATTAACTAGAATAATAATCCAACGTTTTTAAATAAGTGAATTGGATTTGTAAATGATTTTAAAATAACCAGAATTTTCCAACAAATAAGTTGGAATGGATTTGAATGGAAATAACCTTCGGAATATTTCGATATTGGATTCCGTGATTATATGAATATTGTTGAGGAATTTAGAAGATATATATATCGTTATTCCCAATAAGATATTGATTGGTTTCAGAATTTGATACTGAATATAAGCCAATTTTATTTCTATTCAGAGCCTTGTATTTAGTATCAAATTTGGATTTTGGGTTTGTCGTGAATGGTGTCTTTATTAACACTGTTCTTAAACCCAATTGAGAAAAGAATAAATCTTTTAATCAAGATTTAGAGAAGTTTACCAGTTAATTAATATTAAATTGGAATTGAAATAGAATTGGATTTTGGGATTTATAGTGAACAATGTTTTAAATAACAATCGTTCTTTAACCCAATTTATAGTGAAGAATATGATTTGGAATTTATAATCTTTTAAATAAGATTAATGGAAATTTTCCAAAGAAAAGTTATCCAATTAGATACAATAAATTGGAATTGAATGGAACGATTTAGTAATAATCGAGATGAGCTTCTGTGGATGAAGACCATCACTATATATGAAACTTAAAAGGCTTTGCTGTTATTCCAGTTATATTATTAGTTTGGTACGGAAATTTATATTGATTATATATTGATTTGCTTTTCGTGAAGATTCCATTTTAGTGGAAGATGATTTGGGTTTACCGTGAATTATGTTTTAAATAACATTGTTCTTTAACCCAAGTAAAGGCAGGATTAATTTCCAGAAAGTTGAATAATCATTAAGTAATGATTTTTGAAGATTAAAACTAAGAGAGTTATAATTGGAATGAGTGAATGGTGATTAAATTTACCAAAACTTGAGGTGTAGTATAAACCATATATACTTGGTTGTTGATATTGATTGAGATTTATTGACAGCTTGGATTGTGCTCGACCAGTTTATAAACAAATATGCCTTTACATTTAACATTGGGTTGGGTAGAAATATTGGTATGCTAACATCTTGTCAAACACTTCACGATTTGACTATGAGATGTTTAGCGATGTTGTTGTTTATTTCAAAATTAATGAATGATTTTGAAAAGAGATTTTCTTAAGTGAAAAGAATTTTTTTTCCCCGGTTTTGGACAGGGAATGTTTTATAAAACTGTTTTATAAAACAGAAAGGATTTCGAGAGCTAACCCGATGTTGAGAAATGATTTAGAAATGTACTATGTGTTACATTGTAGTTCATCACATAGTCGATTAGTTGCTATTGATGATGTATCTGTTTGGTGGCGGAGAATTTATTCTCTTGCTTAACACCCTTCTTTGAGATGTACGAGCTCAAAGGTTATGTGATTAATAGTGACTGATCATATGCGTGAATTAATGATGTGAAGTACTATAGTTTGAAAGTACTTGTGATTATTATGTTGTGAAATGATTTTCCCTACTTGGGGATATAAAAATGATTTAGTATGTGGCTAAAGATTCTAGTAACCCAGACGACTAAAAGTATGGATGAGATGGCGGTGTAGTCCCCGAGGGTGTGGGATTGTGCATCTTCAGTGTAGCCTGCTCCATAGTGGGAGGTGCGCGCACACACACACATACACACACACACACATACACACACACACACACACACACACACACACACACACACACACACATATATATATATATATATATATATATATCGAGTTAGTAAGGTAGTAACCTTTGCCTTATCTAAGGGGAGCCCGATATTTGGTTGCATACTTGTTTATGTGCATTGCTATGATTTGGAATTCATATTTCCAAATGATTTTGGTTTGAGATCCCGAAGTGAAATCTACTTTGATATAAAAGCTAGATATGTATTTCAAATGATTTGAAATAAGAATTGGGAAATAAATCCAAAGGAATAATTTATGTAAAGTGAATTGGATTTTGAAAATCTATGTTTGGGGTTTAAGAATAAAATGGGTAGATTCGAATATTGCATGTTGGTTGATGCATTATACATCCATATATCTATTACTGGTTATTGTTTAGGCACTGATATTCACGGGTGTAAACCCGTTCCGTGACATGCGGCGTGGTCCCATGATTTACAATATTTTAAAATTAAAAAAGATTAATAACTGTTTTGAATTCGCACATCGATACCATGACTGACTCGGAGTTTACTGTTTCTACCTAAACTCTGGGTGCCCATATTTTCCACTTGGGCAATAAGTAGTTTTGGTTTTCACATATTTATATTGAGCAGGATTGTGGATTGAAGCTTAAACTTGTTTCCAGATCATTGATAGTCTTCCGCTGTGTTAGTTTATTTGTTTCCATTGCATTGTGTTGCATTTGTTGTAAATTTATTTTCTGCTGTATATTATGTTCAATGCTCTGATATTCTGTACTCTGATGTAATATTATTTTGATGTTTATAAAAGTCTTATGTTGTTTGTTCTGATGTGTTGTGCGCCCAAAGCTATCATATCCATATTTTTGGTTCGATTTAAGTTGGTTTAACGACCGATTTGGACCGACCGAGAAGGGGGGTCGTTACATATGGTATCAGAGCTTTGGTCAACTCAAATCTGTGGGATGCAGCTCGTTAGAATAGAAGAGAAGACTCACCAGAGATTAGATTAGTAATATCTTGTGAAAGAAAACTCATTAGAGATAGGATCAATAGTATCCTAGAATGAGAAACTCGTTAGAGATGGGGTTAGAAATGCCCTAGAATGAGTTGAGAGTGATATGTTTATAAGTAACATATTTGTGAATATATATATATAGTGCGATTTTAGAAAATATATTTTTAAGTATATTAAAAATTATATATTTGAAAAGTTAGTCGACTAATTAATTGCTAATTGTGATGTATGATTATTAGTTCAACTAATTAAAATATTGGTATGATCAAACCAATAAGACAATGAAAGATAAATTTAGCCAAATCGAATCAAATATTGAACTGAATTGAAAATTGATTTCAATTGGATATATGTACAGGTATATATAATGAACAGGTCATTGCATGGAAGCTAAGAAGAGGAATAAAATTGTATGCCCAACAAATAGGTACATGTTTACTATATTCATTGGGTTTGATGATTTTATGAGTCGCTTTCTCTTTTTCTTTTTGATTGACGAGTGCCCTGTGAAGCAAGTTGTGGTTTTACCGACCAGCCCGTACAAAGGAGGTTATGGCGAATTTTTTTGAAAATTTAGGGCATTAGCCAAATTTTTGAGAAATTAGAAAATTCTTAGAAACCGAAAAGTTAAAAAATGAAAGCCAGAATGAAAGTTGATTTGGTTGGTTAAACAACTTTTAGCTCCGTTCCTTTTCGAGGACGAAAAGATTTTAAGTGGGGGAGAATGTAACAACCTGGAATTTCTGAACCAATTTAAATTTTTTATTTTAGCTATTTTAATAGGTTTGGAATATTTAAAATGATTTATTTTAAAGGGTGCGTTTTTTACAGGTCCCGATTAACGTTTTAAATTAGGCTCAGGTCTGGTCATAAACTTATTACAAATTTAGTCCCTATTTTTCAAAAAATCAACAAAAAAATAAAAATAAAATATAAAAAAATCACTAAAATTTGTAATTAATTAAAACAATTAATCTTGAAAAAAAAACAGATCAAAAAAACATCAAAAATTACAAAAAAAACAACGAAATGCAGTAAAATGCATCAGAAGATTCATATAATTTAAATAGTTGCATACATGTATGCATTTATTTCAATTCTACATCAAAACTGCAGTGTAAATGCATACATGTATGCACATATTGTAAACACATGCATATTCTGATGCACTGATTTAAACCCTGCATACATACGTTCAATTTTTTTACTTTTGCATATATTTTGACATATTTGCATACACCTATGCATTTATACAGAAAAACTGCATACATGTAGGCAATAATTCAATAGCCGTGTACAAATATATGCATGTGTATTCAAATAGTTGCATATATGTATGCAACTATTCGTAATAGTTGCATACATGTATGCAACATTTATTTATTTATTTATTTATTTATTTGGTCGAGAGCTTCTGACAATATTTCCAGATTTTAGATTGTTTTTTAATTAGGGCTGCATTATTTTCTGCAAGAAATTGAAGAAGGCGGAAGTGAATAATGGATGGGAGCGGAAGTCCCTGAAATGAAGGGGGCGGAGACAAAAATAGGGGGCGGGTTCTAATTTGAAACATGACAAGGATGTGAGCCTAATTAATTTTGCTTTTAGGGATGTGAGCCTAATATTCACTGTTTTAAATAATAACGACTAAAAATTTATTTAAATCGAAGTTAAAACGTATATATTTATATTAATTATAAAACGAGCCTGAAATGGCGTGGTAGTTTGAAAATTCGATTTTAAATTCCAATTCAACGTACAAGATTCAAAATAAATCGGATTTCAGTAAAATAAGAAATATTTGAATCTTTTTAATATTATATTTCTAACGAATGTGAGAAACTGATATTTCATAATAGAAATTGAAAGTGATGTCCAGTTTAAATTTCAAAATAGTCGCTATGGAATTTATATATATTTTAATATAATATACAGCCTTTAAATATAATCATTTTGCAAATGACCTTCGTTTTCGATGAAACCACTTTTGTTGGATCCGTAATGTCAAATTATTGTTAGGTTTCAAATTTCATAATTTTTGGAATTAATATGTGAGCGTGGTAAATTTAAACGTGTTTGGTTAATTCAGTTTGAATTTAATCGATCAGAAAAAGGCCATTTTTCAAACGGTCTCCAAATTCAGTGAAATTAGTTTTGTTAGGACCATATCATCAAAAAATAGCTAAATTTATTTTTTTGGAATTTTTGGAGTCAGTATATGGCCCCGATGAATCAAAATGTACGTTAAATTCAATATTGACTATTATATTAATTTATATTTTAATTTTGATGTAAACTGATCGAAACAGTAGAATTGGCTTACGAAACATATTCCATTCTGTCCGGAATGGAGTGTTTGGTTAGGGACGACAGTCGTTGGGTTTGATTTGGAGTTCGAACAAAAATTGAGTTAATTAGAGAATTAAGTAATATAAATTATAAAATATATATATTTTTTATTTCCATGGAAGCCCTAACTTATTCCCAATACCGCGTCGCCTCCAGAAAGATTCAAAGGCCGATTTTGTTCGATTTCAAATTGCCAAAAAAACTTTCAATCTGTGATGTAGTTCAAGAAAGTTACAACCTGAAGATTATTCTGCACAACGAGATCTCCCCATTCAACTGATATGATCGATTTCTATTTCGAAAATCATGATGAATTCAGCCACAAAAGGCACCGCTTCGAAGCGGTTATCGCGGTCAACGACAGCCTCGAATTACATGAGGTTAGGGGAGGAGGTAGCTTGCGCAATGGTGACCATGGTGGTGTTTTCAGATCATGTTCCAGGGCCTTGGTATGTGTGCTGCGGTGGAAGGATCCACACGATGATGGGTTTCATGGTATCGCGAGAAGCTGGAGTGGAAGAGGGAATATGGGATAAGCAATGTAATTAGTGGAAATAATTAATTTATTTAGTTAATTTTATATTTAATTATTCAATGTATTAAAATCGATAATTTTGTCATACGAGGTCGGAATGGAACGATTTCAGTTGCGTTGCAATCGTAGCAACGAACACTGGAACTGACCAGAATGGAAAAGGAGCAAATGAGAATTTAAGGCGAATTCAAATCCGAACAGTAATAAAATCTTCAATAAAGAATGATGGAGTGGAACCCAATGTGAGACCTTTTCACTATAATGCTTGTATGGTTATTTATTTTATAACTGCATATATGAACTGCCAGTATTGATTTTTATCAGTTTTAATCATTATAAATTATATATGGTGCCTATTAGCTCACCTCCCTCGTCCACAGAGCATGGACGATTTAATTGACTGTATTGTGTTGTGATTGTTATGTGAATAAAAAATATATATGCGATGTGGATAATATATACATATGAGATGTGAATAATATATATATATATATATGAGATGTAAATAAAATATATATATGCGATGTGAATAAATTATATATATGCGATGTGAAAATATATATATGCGATGTGAATAAAATATATATATATATGTGTGTGTGTGTGTGTGTGTGTGAAGTGAATAAAATATATATATGAGTTGCAATGTGAATAAAATATATATATATATATATATATATATATATGCGATGTGAATAAAATATATGTGTGATGTGAAAAAAAAATATCTGCGTTGTATAAAATAAATAAATATATATATATATATATATATGCATTGTACAAAATAAATATGCGTTGTATGAAATATATATGTGCGTTGTATAAAATAAATATGCGTTGTATGAAATATATATATGCATTGTATAAAATTGAATAGCGATATATAAAATGGTCATGAAATGGAATAATTATTGGTTTGTTAAAATTTAGTTTTTAACATATACATATTCGATATATAAAATGGTCACGAAATGAAATAGTTATTTGTTTGTTAAAAATATAATTTTAACATATATATGCGATGTATAAAATTGTCATGATATGGAATATTCAGTTTTGATTTGAAATTGAAAAATGAAGTTGAAATCATTTTAAAACGAATTTATAAAATACGTTTTAAATGGAAATCGATGATTTTTTTTATATATATAATGGCTTGAATAGAACGGGCCGCGCAGTGACCATTCGCGAATTTCAACCATTAACTTCAAACTGACGTAACGGGAGGTTCGACCGTCGGATTCTCCTAAAACTAGAATCATTGGATTCGTATCGAAAAGATCTTTCCAATGAATATAAAGATTTAAATTTCAATGGATAGATCTTGAAATATGTCCAAATCAATTTTGGAAAATGTCGGTATGAATGCAGTTCGGTGGCCGATATTGGAAACCGACTGTAAGGGCCCTAATAAAATTACTAAAAATATGGAAAAAATATGTAAAATCATAATAAATGATTTGGAAAGATCTTGGATGAAAAATTCCAAGTTTTGAAAAGATAAAAGATATTTTTATCTAAATGAACTAGTTATTAACTAGAGTAATAATCTAATGTTTTTAAATAAATAATTTGGATGGGTAAATGATTTTAAAATAAGCAGAATTTTCCAACAAACAAGTTGGAA
Organism: Allium sativum; assembly: GCA_030737875.1. NCBI lineage: Eukaryota > Viridiplantae > Streptophyta > Magnoliopsida > Asparagales > Amaryllidaceae > Allium > Allium sativum. Next base: position 136,172,909 of record CM060921.1, on the reverse strand, counting down.
TCGATTTTAATGGAAATAATCTTTGGAATATTTCGATGTTGGATTCTGTGATTATATGGATATTGTTGAGAAATTTGGAAGATATATACATATCGTTATTCCCAATACGATATTTGTTGGTTTCAGAATTTGATATTGAATATAAGCCAATATTATTTCTATTCTGAGCCTTGTATTTAATATCAAATTTGGATTTTGGGTTTATCGTGAATGATGTCTTTATTAACACTGTTCTTAAACCCAGTTGAGAAAAGAATAAATCTTTTAATCAAGATTTAGAGAATTTTACCAATTAATTAATATTTAATTGGAATTGAATTAGAATTGGATTTTGGGGTTTGTAGTGAACAATGTTTTAAATAACAATCGTTCTTTAACCCAGTTAACAGTGAAGAATATGATTTGGAATTTATAATCTTTTAAATAAAATTAATTTAAATTTTCCAAAGAAAAGTTTTCCAATTAAATATATTAAATTGGAATTGAATGGAATTCGGTTTAATAATAAACGAGCTGAGCTTCTGTAAATGAAGACCGTTACTATATATGGAATTTAAAAGGCTTTGTCGTTATTCCATTTGTATTATTAGTTTGATACGGAAATTTATATCGATTATATATTGATCTGTTTTCCATGAAGATTCCATTTTAATGGAAGATGATTTGGGTTTACCGTGAATTGTGTTTTAAATAATATTGTTCTTTAACCCGAGTAAAGGCAGGATTAATTTACAGAAAGTTGTATAATCATTAAGTAATGATTTTTGAAGATTAAAACTAAGAAGAGTTTTAATAAATCTTTAATTAGATTGGAATGAATGAATAGTGATTAAATTTACCGAAATATGAGGTGGAACATAAACTATATATACTTGGTTGTTGATATTGATTGTGATTGATTGACTGTTTGGATCGTGCTCGACCAGTTTATGAGCAAATATGCTTTTACATTTAGCATTGGGTTGGGTAGAAATATTGGTATGCTAACATCTTGTCAAACACTTCACGATTTCACTATGATATGTTTAGCAATGTTGTTGTTTATTTCAAAATTAATGAATAATTTTGAAAAGAGATTTTTTTTTAAGTGAAAAGAAATGTTTTTCCTGATTTTGGACAGGGAATGTTCTATAAATCAGAAAGGATTTCGAGGGCTAACCCGATGTTGAGAAATGATTTAGAAATGTATTATGTGTTACATTGTAGTTCATTACATAATCGATTAGTTGTTATTGATGATGTATCTGTTTGGTGGCGGAGAATTTATTCTCTTGCTTAACACCCTTCTTTGAAATGTACGAGCTCAAAGGTTATGTGATTAATAGTTACTGATCATATCCGTGAATTGCTGATATGAAGTACTATAGTTTGAAAGTACTTGTGATTATTATGTTGTGAAATGATTTTCCCTACTTCTAGATATAAAAATGATTTAGTATGTGGCTAAATATTCTGGTAACCCGGACGACTAAAAGTATGGGTGAGATGGCGTTGTTGTCCCCGAGGGCGTGGGATTGTGCATCGTCAGTGTAGCCTGCTCCATAGTGCGAGGTGCATATATATGTATACATATATCGTGTGTGTGTGTGTGTGTATATATATATCGAGTTGGTAAGGTAGTACCCTTTGCCTTGTCTATGGAGAGCCCAATATTTGGTTGCATACTTGTTTGTATGCATTGTTATGATTTGGAATTCATATTTCCAAATGATTTTGGTTTGAGATCCCGAAGTGAAATCTACTTTGATATAAAAGCTAGATATGTATTTCAAATAATTTGAAATAAGAATCGGGAAATAAAGTCCAAAGGAATAATTTCTGTAAAGTGAATTGGATTTTGAAAAATCTATGTTTGGGGTTTAAGATGAAAATGGGTAGATTCGAATATTGCATGTTGGTTGATGCATTATAGATCCATATATCTATTATTTGGTTATTGTTTAGGCACTGGTATTCAAGGGGGTAAACCCGTTCCGTGACATGTGGTGTGGTCCCGTGATTTGCCATATTTTAAAGTTAAAAAAGATTATAACTATTTTGAGTTCTCATACTAGTCCCATGACTGACTCAGGGTTTATTGTTTCTACCTAAACTCTAGGTGCCCATATTTTCCACACGGGCAGTCAGTAGTTTTGGTTTTGCAGGTATTTATATTGAGCAGGATTTTGGACTGAAGCTTAAAGTTGTGTCCAGATCATTGATAGTCTTCCGCTGTGTTAGTTTATTTGTTTCCACTGCATTGTATTACATTTTTTGTAAATTTATTTTCTGCTGTATATTATTTTCGATACTCTGATATTCTACACTTTGATGTGACATTATTATGATGTTTATAAAAGTCTTCTGTTGTGATGTGTTATGCGCACAAAGTTAGCGTATCCGCCTTTTTGGTTCCATTTAAGTCGGTTTAACGATCGATTTGGACCGACCGAGAAGGAGGGTCGTTACATTAATAACCTTTATTACTTTATTGCCAAAATTGCAGGCCGGCATTCTTTTGTATATTGTTTTCTGTCCGATTTTTCCACTTCTCTTTGTTTTGTACTTCACTTTGTTCCCATGTATGTTTGAGAAAATAAATAGGTCGTTGTTTCCTTCTGAATTTCTAGACACTTCAGCCCAACTATTTTGATAACCACAACAGACCTAACTAATTTCCCTTTTGTTAGCATACCAAAATTGTAATAACCCGGAAATCTGAGCCAATTTAAAAATTTTATTTTGGCAATTTTAGCGAATTTTGAATATTTAAAATGGATTATTTTAAATAATTACGACGAGAAATTTATTTTGAATAGAATTTGAACGTATATATTTATATAGATCATCATTAGAATATAAATATTTATTTATATATATATATATATAAGGAATTGAAAATGGCGCGGTAGTTTGAAAATTCGATTTCAAATTTCAAATGAGTGTACAGGAATCAAAATAAATCAGATTTTGACGAAATAAGAAATATTTGAATCTGTAAAACAATATCTTTCTAACGAAGTTATGAAGCTGAGATTTCACTTTAGAAGTTGAAATATACGTCCAGTTTAAAATTCAGAAAAGTCGTTGTGGAATTTATATATTTTTTAATATATATATAAAAGCCCTTAGAAATGGGAATTTTTGCAAACGACCTCGGTTTTCGACGAAACCACTTTTGTTGGATCCGCGATGTCAAATCATTGCTAGATTTCAAAATTCATAATTTTTCGAATCAATATGTGAGCGTGGCAAAGTAAAACGTGTTTTGACAGTTTCAGTCACTTTCAATCGACCAGAAATTGGCCATTTTTCAAACGGTCTCAGAATTTGACGAAATTAGTTTTGTTAGGACCGTATCGTCAACACGAAGCTAGAAAATATTTTTTGGGATTTTTTAGAGTCAGTATGTGACCCCAGTAAATTGAAATATACGTTTAAAATTGAATATATAGATTTAAATTTTAAATTTAGCAGAAACTTATTGTAATAGCCGAACTGGCTTGCGATACATATCCCATTGTGTTCGGAATGGGGGAAATTACCTAGGGGCGACAGTCGTTGGGTTTGGTTTGGAGTTCATAAAGTTAAACTTCAAATTTTGATAACAAAAGAATTAAATAATATTATAAATTAATATATATGCCCCATACCAAAACAGTCAAACCCTATTAACCCTCCTCCTTTGGTCAATGCAGAATAAATCGCGCCCCCCTCTTTAAAAAAAACGACAATCAGCTTCTTCCCTCTTTCCTCCCCAATTTTCACGAAATTCCACGAAATAAATGGGCGGATCAATAGAACGAAAATCGATCAGCTCCCTTAGCTCGATTTGGTCAACGGCTAAGATAGGTTCTCGTGTGGCGCTGAGCTCGAATTTCAAGCGAGAATGGCCATCGTTCGTGGCTTTTTTTGTGGTGCCAGGGGGTCTTCAAGCGGGCTCCTGCTCGCGGCGATAGGAGGTGGTGCGGAGGCGCACCACGTGGTGGAGGGCGATCGTCGAACGACAGCTTGAATTGTTAGGCGACAGTGAAGGGTCGAGGTGGGCTTCTGGGTTACGAATTCCTATAGAAGACGATGAAGGTAACTGATAATTAGATTTAACTAAGTTTGTTAATTAAATTTTATTTATTTATTAAAGTAATTTAGAGTTAACTATGCTTTATATAAATAAAACATAGATTTGTTTAGAAATAAAATATAGATTTATTTAGAAATAAAATATAGATTTGTTTAGAAATAAAATATAGATTTGTTTAGAAATAAAATATAGATTTGTTTAGAAATAAAATATAGATGGTTTGAAATATAAAAATATAGATGGTTTGAAATATTGACATATACATGGTTGAAAATATAAAGTAGAGCTTGATTTTGAAAACATAAGGTAGCATTGTTTTAAAATATATATAGTAACGTTTTAAAAATATAATTTTTATATCATAGAAAGAATAAAAATATGATTTTTATATTATATAGATAATAAAAATTCGATCTTTATACCATAGGAAGAATAAAAATATGATTTTTATTCATGTAGAGTAATAAAAATATAATTTTTATTATATTACTAGTAGGATAAAAATATAATTTTTATCATGGAAGTAGCGTTGTAAAGGAGTGATATTTACGTATGTGGAAGCGATATAAAAATATAATTTTTATTAGGAAGTTAGCGTGATAAAAATAGAATTTTTACCTATACAGTAGCGGTATAAAAATAGAATTTTTACCTATACAGTAGCGGTATAAAAATAGGTTTTTTACCTATACAGTAGCGGTATAAAAATGTGATTTTTATCCATATAGCATAGTTATAAAAATGTGATTTTTATATGCATAGCAACAATATAAAAATGTGATTTTTATATATGTAGTGGCTACGGACAATGAAATTGACAAAGGGCGAGCACGGCAAAGATTTCTACATAAGAAGAGTCGCGGCGTTTGGTTTAGCTAGTCGGTGAGAACTTCTCACTTTTAATTTTATTTTCTAGTTAAAATATATACTAGGATGCAGACGGTGTTTAGTAGCACCCGACACCCGTCGTCCACAGACCATGGACGGCTTATTTATTTGTTTGTTTGATTTTGATGTGTAGTTGATTGTGTGATGTGGAATGAAATTGAAAAAAAAAATTATAGTTAAAAATAGATTTTTTGACGTGTATATGAAATGAAATAAATTAATATAAATAAATCGAACGATTTGTTTATATACACACATTTGACTGATATTGATTGGGACAATAAATTTTACACGTTGCCCAACTGCACAAATAAAATCTGTGTTTGATTGTTTGAAACCCCACACGGGTATTGGGGTGATGTATGACATACACTAATCCCAATAGCTAGTTGTATGTCAATCGATTGATTAACAGACTGTTATAAGCGTTGAATATTTATATTTGATGCTTATACAGTGTAGAATGCACTTTGGATGATGGTTGATTATTAGTCATTGTTGATATATACATGTGTTGTATGGAAATCCATAGAAATAAAATCTATGGTAATTGATTGGGCCTCATTCCAGTTTTGAAATAGAATATTCGAAAAAGAAATATTTAAATAGAATTATTTGAAATAGAATATTTGAATATAGAAATATATGAAGCCGTGTTGATTAGATTGACGCCATTTTGACGTGAACGATATTTATATCGATTTTATTCATTTTTCAATGAATATTGAAAGTGATTTCGAAATTCAAATTAATTTGAAACAGATTTGAAATTCGGATTAAATTGAAATGAATTGAAATTCAAATTAAATTGAAATGAATTGAAATTCGAATTAATTTGAAATGATTTGAAATTCGAATTAAATTGAAATGAATTGATATTCGAATTAATTTGAAATAGATTTGAAATTCGACTTAAATTGAATAGATTTGAAATTCGAATTAAATTGAAATGAATTGAAATTCGAATTAAATTGAAATTGAATTGAAATCGATTTGAAATGAAATTAAAATGAATTTGTATTGAAAAATTCGATTTTGATTTGAATTGGAAAAGGAAGTTGAAATCGTTTTGAAAACGAATTTAAAACGATTTATATAATACGTTTTGAAAGAAAATCGACAAAATATATATAATATATATGTTATATATATAATGGCCTGAATAGAACGCGCCGCGCTATGGCAGTTCACGAATTTCGACCATTGTCATCGAATGGATATTGCGGGAGATCCGACCGTCGGATTCTCCTAAAACCAGAACCATTGGGTTCGTATCGAAAAGAGCTTTCTAACGAATATTAGAGATTTGAAATCTAACGGTTGGATTTGGAATTATGTCCAAATCAAATTTGGAAAAGGTCGCTGAAAGTACAACTCGATGGTCATTATTGAAAATCGACCGTACGGGCCTTGATAAAATTATTAAAAATAGTAATAATTTGTGTAAAATCATAAGAAATGATTTGTGAAGAGTTGGGATGAAAAACTCCATATTTGAAAAGATAAAAGTAGATTTTTATCGAAATGAACTAGTTTTGAACTAGAATAATAATTTGTTTATTTTTAAAATAAATAAAGTGGATTTGAAATGGTTTTGAAAATAACCAGAAATTCCAATAATTGAATTGGAATGGATTTGAATCGAAATTGTCTTTGGAATATTTCGATGTTGGATTTCGTGATTATACAGATATTGTTAGGGAAATTTGAAAGATATACATATATATATCGTTATTTCAAATACGATATTTGTTGGTTGTAGAATTTGATATTGAATATAAGCCGATATATTTTCTATTCAGAGCCTTGTATATAATATCAAATGTGATTTGGGTTTGTTGTGAATGCTGCCTTCATTAACACTGTTCTAAAACCCGGTTGAGAAAAAGATTAAATCTTTTTTTTTAGATTTAATGAAGTGTACCAATTAAATTATATTTAATTGGAATTGAATTGGTATTGATTTTTGGGTTTATCGTGAACTGTGTTTTAAATAACACTTGTTCTTTAACCTGATAATTAACGGAATGTGATTTTGGGTTGTCGTGAACGGTATCTTCAATAATACTGTTCTTAGACCCAAAGGAGTTAAGAAAATCAGAAACTAACTGGAGATTAGTTAAGTTGAATGGTTTCTGGGGTATTGATCTGATGTTGGTTTCGGCCTTCGGGGTTAATACTTAGGGAATTGCCCACTTGCTAATTTACGGTTAGGGACTGATTGAAATATGATGTGATTTTGGGTTTATCGTGAACCGTGTTTTAAATGACATTGATTCTTTAACCCAGTTAAAGATTAAAACTAAGTGGAGTTTTAATGAATCTTTAATTAGATTGAAAAGATCGAGAATGGAGTACCACCAGTTTTGCTCCAGGCGATAGTTAAATCTTTAATTAGATTTGAACGTGAAATGGTAATTGAATTTACCGATAACACCGTGGTGTTAGATACGAAGTATTACCAATTTTACTTCATGGGATGAATAGGTTGGGATTGGGAAATTAAAACAAATTATTACTTCGGTAAGGTTCGTCAATCCTGACTAGTTTGAAGTGATATTCAAAGGAAGATTAAAGAATAAATTTAAAGGAATTTATCTTTGATAAAATTAATGGGAACCTATCCCTACGAATGTGAAATTTAGAAACTAACTGTAGGTTGGCTAAGAAGAATGGTTTCCTGGGTATAGATCTGATGCTGGTTTCAGCCTTCGGGGTTAATATTTGGGGAATTATTCTCTTGCTAATTTACGGTTAGTGACTGATGAATTGGAATGAGGCGTATGTTGTGTTCGTGTAACACTTGTTTATTATATTTGCGAGTTATTCAGAAAGACCGGGTTTATCCCATTCTGAATAACCGATTCGACGATTAGTCGAAGATGAAGACGGTGGTTGAAGACCAGAGGTCTTCACGTCGTTTGGATAATTACTGATGATCTTGATTGAGCCGTACACCCAAGAGGAGGGAATCAATCGGTGATCGTCCAGACGTACTTGAAGATCAATGGATATGCGGGGTACTAGGTGCCTCCGGTTTCGTTTAGACCCAGAACGAACTTGTAAATGGACTGTGTATCTGACATTGGATTTTATTCTGTGTGATTGATTTCTATTAAATATATATCTGTTTGGCCGTGGAGAATTTATTCTCTTGCTTAACGCCCTTCTCTGAGACGTACTAGCTCAGGGGTTATATACTGATGGATATCAAACGCATAGAGTGAATTGCCTGTGTGGCATGCCTAAGTGGCAAATGATCATGGCTTCTGTTGAAAAGAAAAGTCTTGTGGTTGATGATCAAATCACGACCTTTTCGGCATAGCTTTGTGTAACGTTTAATTCGTGAGTTTCACACCCGGTATGAACCAAAAACGGGAGATGACATCAGGGAGGGAATGCGTTTCCTTCTAGTTAGAAGTGGCGTCAGTGGTTTGACACGCCCTGACGAGTTTGACTAATGTGGTTGTTGCTGTTGCGAGGCGCCTTGGATATATCGGTGTCTATGTTAAGCCGATGAAGTCATTCGTTGGCTCATTTACGCCCCAAAGGGTGGGGAAACGCAGTGTTCATGCATTTTAATCCACATCGGTGGACCGGCCCTGACGATCCAAAGGTCACTCAAGCTCTGATCCTGAGGGGCGGACTAGAGGCTCTCGAATCGGTGAGGACGATCCCTAGCCTCGGTTCATATCATAAATGATAATCCAACTTCCAATACGACATTTTCCGGTTTTGATTGTATACCTATATATGGCGACATAGTGGTATGGGACATTCATGCCGCCTATGATTGATATTTATGATTGTATATAAAATCGGAAACTAACTGGAAATGAGATAAGATGGGTGGTTTCCTGGGTATTAGTCTGATGTTGGTTTCGGCCTTCGGGGTTAATACTTAGGGAATCGTTCTCTTACTAATTTACGGTTGGAGTCTAATTAAGAATTAAAAACATGAAATTTAGCGTATCAAGCATTCTTTGGCTATTATAAGGTAAAAACCCTATCCTCCGGCTTGCGTTGCATTGTGTGATGGGACCTGGGTCTTATAATAGCTTCATTGTTCTTTATTTAGCATTGCACTGTTTGTTTTATGCACTCGTGTTCTTGGGAGGAAACCCGTTCCGTGTTATACGGCGTGGTCCCTTGATTTACCTAACTTTAAAATAAAGATTAATAACTGTTTTAGTTCTCACACCAGTCCCATGACTGACCTGGAGTTTATTGTTTAACCTAAACTTTGGGTGCCCTTATTTTGACACGGGCAGCTAATAGTTTTGGTTTTCCAGATTTATATTCACAGGAACCTGATTTACAGCTGGAACGATACTCGGAAAACTCTGTATCCGTGTATTACTTCTAGTTGTGTTTTGTATTATTTTCGGCTGCGATGTATTTAAATGTAATTTAAATCTCTAATATTTTCTGTGTAATATTGATTTATATCTGTATATTCTTGTATTCTGATGGAATTGTTGTAATATACAATGAAATGTTCTTATGTCTGCATTCTGATTCGTCTTGTCCTCAAAGTAATTCGTTCTTTCTCTTCTCTTCGGAGACCGGGGAAGTTTGCGTCGCTTCATTTGGTATCAGAGCTTTGGTTTACAAAGCTCGATAACAAGACACGTTAGAACCATACGAAAGAATTCATCAGATATTGGATTAGTAATATCCAATGAGAATGACTCGTTAGAGATGGGATCAGTAGTATCCTAGAACGAGTGTAAAGAGTATATTTTTGAAAATGAAAACAAATTTTGTTTTGAAATTTAAATCGTTTTATACATATTTGAATATTTATTAGTATTGATTTGGACAGTCCAGTATATAAAGATTTTGCGTATACGTCTGATCCGCGTGTATTTGAAGTTGTAATATACTGGGTGGATATAGAATTACACTCTAGTCGCCCGGGGTTGATTCTGATGATTGATATATCATCATCAAAATTTATATTCAAGTGAAAAAAGTGGGATTTCTATATATTTCCAATTGACTGGTGTGAGAACCAAAATTAGATAGGGCTTATTGTTGTGACGTGGCATCAAAAATGTGCTTTTTTGACTATATATCAAAGTTATGAATTTGAAAAGCTAATCAACTAATTGATTGCTGGTTGTGTTGTTTGATTATTGTTTGATTAATTAAATGTTGAACCTGTAGCCAAATTGAACCAAATAGAGAATTGTATTAAAATTTGTCGCATTTGCATGCATATACATGTACTTACATAGAACAGGTCATAGCAAGGAGGCTACAGCAGAAGAATAAAATTGTTTGCTCGACAAATAAGTATGTGTTTACCATAATTTACTGTTTTGTTTGGGTGATGATGATTTTGTGAGCCGATTGGCTTTTTCTTTTTCTTTTGGATTGAAGAAGGCCATGGGAGGCTATATAAAATATCCCGAAGTCCCCGGTGCAGGGGAGGTTATGGTGAAATTTTTCGAAAATTTAGGGTGTTAGCCAAATTTTTGAAAAATTTGAAAAGTTCTTAGAAACTGAAAAGTTGAAGAACTTAAGCCGTAAAGAAAATAACGAAAGTTGAGTTGATTTGTTAAACAACTTTCGGCTTCATTCCTTTTCGGGGACGAAAAGTTTTAAGCGGGGGAGATTGTAATAACCCAGAAATCTGAGCCAATTTTAAATTTTTATTTTAGCAATTTTAGCGAATTTTGAATATTTAAAATGAACTATTTTAAATAATTACAACAAGAAATTTATTTTGAATAGAATTCGAACGTGTATATTAATATAGATCGTCATTAGAATATAAATATTAATTTATATATATAAAAGGAATTGAAAATGGAGCAGTGGTTTGAAAATTTGATTTCAAATTTCAAATGAGTGTACAGGATTTAAAATAAATCGGATTTTGACGAAACAAGAAATATTTGAATCTATAAAACAATATCTTACTAACGAAGTTACGAAGCTGAGATTTCACTTTAGAAGTTGAAAGATATGTCCAGTTTAAAATTCAGAAAAGTCGCTATGGAATTTATATATTTTAATATATATAAAAGCCCTTAGAAATGGGAATTTTTGCAAACGACCTCGGTTTTCGACGAAACCACTTTTGTTGGATCCGCGATGTCAAATCATTGCTAGGTTTCAAAATTCATAATTTTTTGAATCAATATGTGAGCGTGGCAATGTAAAACGTGTTTTGACAGTTTCAGTCAATTTCGATCGACCAAAAATTGGCCATTTTTCAAATGATCTCAGAATTTGACGAAATTAGTTTTATTAGGACCGTATCGTCAATACGAAGCTAGATAATATTTTTTTGGAATTTTTAGAGTCAGTATGTGACCCCAGAAAATTGGAATGTACGTTTAAAATTGAATATATAGATTTAAACTTTATATTTAGCAGAAACTTATTATTACAGCCGAACTGGCTTGCGATACATATCCCATTGTGTTTGGAATGGGGGTAATTACCTAGGGGCGACAGTCGTTGGGTTTGGTTTGAAGTTCATAAAGTTAAACTTCAAATTTTGATAACAAAAGAATTAAATAATATTATAAATTAATATATATGCCCCATACCAAAACAGTCAAACCCTACTAACCCTCCTCCTTTGGTCAACGCGGAATAAATCGCGCCCCCTCTTTAAAAAAAATGACGATCGGGTTCTTCCTCCTTTCCTCCCCAATTTTCACGAAATCCACAAAATAATGGGAGGATCAATAGAACGAAAATCGATCAGCTCACTCAGCTCGACACGGTCAACGGCTAAGATGGGTTCTCGTGTGGCGCTGAGCTCGAATTTCGAGTGAGAATGGCCATCGTTCGTGGCTTTTTTTGCGGCGCCGGCGGGTCTTCAAGCGGGCTCCGCGGCGGTGGGAGGTGGTGCAGAGGCGCACCACGTGGTGAGGGGCGATTGTCGAACGACAACTTGAATTGCCAGGTGACAGTGAAGGGTCAAGGTGGGATTCTGGGTTACGACTTCTTATAGAAGACGATGAAGGTAACTGATAATTAGATTTAACTAAGTTTGTTAATTAAATTTTATTTATTAAAGTAGTTTAGAGTTAACTATGTTTTATAGAAATATAACATAAATTTGTTTAGAAATAAAACATAGAATTGTTTAGAAATAAAATATAGATTTGTTTAGAAATAAAATATAGATTAGTTTAGAAATAAAATATAGATTTGTTTAGAAATAAAATATAGATGGTTTGAAATATAAAAATATAGATGGTTTGAAATATAAACATATACATGGTTGAAAATATAAAATAGAGCTTGATTTTGAAAATATAAGGTAGCGTTGTTTTAAAATATATATATATATATATAGTAACGTTTTAAAAATATAATTTTTATATCATAGAAAGGATAAAATATGATTTTTATATTATATAGATAATAAAAATTCGATCTTTATATCATAGGAAGAATAAAAATATGATTTTTATTCATGTAGAGTAATAAAAATATAATTTTTATTATATTACTAGCAGGATAAAAATATAATTTTTATCATGGAAGTAGCGTTGTAAAGGAGTGATATTTACATATGTGGAAGCGATATAAAAATATAATTTTTATTATGAAGTTAGCGTGATAAAAATAGATTTTTTACCTATACAGTAGCGGTATAAAAATAGAATTTTTGCCTATACAGTAGCTGTATAAAAATAGAATTTTTACCTATACAGTAGCGGTATAAAAATGTGATCTTTATCCATATAGCATAGTTATAAAAATGTGATTTTTATATGCATAGCAACAATGTAAAAATGTGATTTTTATATATGTAGTTGCTACGGACAATGAAATTGACAAAGGGCGAGCATGGCAAAGATTTCTACATAAGAAGAGTCGTGGCGTTTGGTTTAGCTAGTCGGTGAGAACTTCTCACTTCTAATTTAATTTTCTAGTTAAAATATATACTAGGATGCAGACGGTGTTTAGTAGCACCCGACACCCGTCGTCCACATACCATGGACGGCTTGTTTGTTTGATTTTGATGTGTAGTTGATTGTGTGATATGGAATGAAATAATCAAAATATTTTTTATAGTTAAAAATAGATTTTTTAAAGTGTATATGAAATGAAATAAATTAATATAAATAAATCGAACTATTTGTTTATATACACACATTTGACTGATATTGATTGGGACGATAAATTTTACACATTGCCAACTACACAAATAAAATCTGTGTTTGATTGTTTGAAACCCCACACGGGTATTGGGGTGATATATGACATACATTAATCCCAATAATTAGTTGTATGTCGATCGATTGATTGACAGACTGTTATAAGCGTTGAATATTTATATTTGATGCTTATACAGTGTAGAATGCACTTTGGATGATGGTTGATTATTAGTCATTGTTGATATATACATGTATTGTATGGAAATCCATAGAAATAAAATCTATGGTAATTGATTGGGCCTCATTCCAGTATTGAAATAGAATATTTGAAAAAGAAATATTTGAATAGAAATATTTGAAATAGAATATTTGAATATAGAAATATATGAAGCCGTGTTGATTAGATTGACGCCATTTTGACGTGAACGTTCTTTATATCGATCTTATTCCTTTTTCAATGAATATTGAAAGTGATTTCGAAATTCGAATTAATTTGAAATAGATTTGAAATTCGGATTAAATAGAAATGAATTGAAATTCGAATTAAATTGAAATGAATTGAAATTCGAATTAATTAGAAATGAATTGAAATTCGAATTAAATTGAAATGAATTGAAATTCGAATTAATTTGAAATAAATTTGAAATTCGAATTAAATTGAATAGATTTGAAATTCGAATTAAATTGAAATGAATTGAAATTCGAATTAAATTGAAATGAATTGAAATTAAAATGAATTTATATTGAAAAATTCGATTTTGATTTGAATTGGAAAAGGAAGTTGAAATCGTTTTGAAAACGAATTTAAAATGATTTATATAATACATTTTGAAAGGAAATCGACAAAATATATGTAATATATATATAATGGCCCGAATAGAACGCGCCGCGTTGTGGCAGTTCGCGAATTTCGACCATTGACTTCGAATGGATATTGCGGGAGATCTGACCGTCGGATTCTCCTAAAACCGGAACCGTTGGGTTCGTATCGAAAAGAGCTTTCTAATATTAGGGATTTGAAATTTAACGGTTGGATTTGGAATTATGTCCAAATCAAATTTGGAAAAGGTCATTGTAAGTGCAGTTCGATGGCCGTTATTGAAAATCGACCGTACGGGCCTTGATAAAATTATTAAAAATAGTAATAATTTTTGTAAAATCATAAGAAATGATTTGTGAAGAGTTGGGATGAAAAACTCCATATTTGAAAAGATAAAAGTCGATTTTTATCGAAATGAACTAGTTTTGAACAAGAATAATAATTTGTTTATTTTTAGAATAAATAAAGTGGATTTGAAATGGTTTTGAAAATAACCAAAAATTCCAATAATTGAATTGGAATGAATTTGAATCGAAATTGTCTTTGGAATATTTCGATGTTGGATTTCGTGATTATACAGATATTGTTAAGGAAATTTGAAAGTTATATATATATACATATATATATATATATATACATACATATATATATATATACATACATATATATATATATATATATATACATACATATATATATATATCGTTATTTCCAATACGATATTTGTTGGTCATAGAATTTGATATTGAATATAAGCCGATATATTTTCTATTCAGAGCCTTGTATATAATATCAAATGTGATTTGGGTTTTTGTGAATGGTGTCTTCATTAACACTGTTCTTAAACCCAGTTGAGAAAAAGATTAAATCTTTTTATTTAGATTTAATGAAGTGTACCAATTAAATAATATTTAATTGGAATTCAATTGGTATTGATTTTAGGGTTTATTGTGAACAGTGTTTTAAATAACCCTTGTTCTTTAACCCGATAATTAATGGGATGTGATTTTGGGTTGTCGTGAATGGTATCTTCAATAATACTGTTCTTAGACCCAAAGGAGTTAAGAAAATCAGAAACTAACTGGAGATTAGTTAAGTTGAATGGTTTCTGGGGTATTGATCTGATGTTGGTTTCGGCCTTCGGGGTTAATACTTAGGGAATTGCTCACTTTCTAATTTACGGTTAGGGACTGATTGAAATATGATGTGATTTTGGGTTTATCGTGAACCATGTTTAAATGACATTGATTCTTTAACCCAGTTAAAGATTAAAACAAAGTGAAGTTTTAATGAATCTTTAATTAGATTGAAAAGATCGAGAATGGAGTATCACCAGTTTTGCTCCAGGCGATAATTAAATCTTTAATTAGATTTGAACGTGAAATGGTAATTGAATTTACCGATAACACCGTGGTGTTAGATATGAAGTATTACCAGTTTTACTTCATGGTATGAATAGGTTGGGATTGGGAAATTAAAACAAATGATTATTTCGGTAAGGTTCGTCAATCCCGACTAGTTTGAAGTGATATTCAAAGGAAGATTAAAGAATAAATTTAAAAGAATTCATCTTTGATAAAATTAATGGGAACATATCCCTAAGAATGTGAAATTTAGAAACTAACTGTAGGTTGGCTAAGAAGAATGGTTTCCTGGGTATTGATCTGATGTTGGTTTCGGCCTTCGGGGTTAATATTTGGGGAATTATTCTCTTGCTAATTTACGGTTAGTGACTAATGAATTGGAATGAGGCGTATGTTGTGTTTGTGTAACACTTATTTATTATATACGCGAGTTATTCAGACAGACCGAGTTTATCCCATTCTGAATAACTGATTCGACGATTAGTCGAAGATGAAGACGGTGGTTGAAGACCGGAGGTCTTCACGTCGTTTGGATAATTGTTGATGATCTTGATTGGGCCGTACACCCAAGAGGAGGGAATCAGTTGGTGATCGTCTAGAGGTACTTGGAGATCGATGGATATACGGGGTACTAGGTGCCTCCGGTTTCGTTCAGACCCAGAACGAACTTGTAAATGGACTGTGTGTCTGACATTGGATTTTATTCTGTGTGATTGATTTCCATTAAATATATATCTGTTTGGCCGCGGAGAATTTATTCTCTTGCTTAACGCCCTTCTATGATACGTACGAGCTCAGGGGTTATATACTGATGGATATCAAACGCATAGAGTGAATTGCCTGTGTGGCATGCCTAAGTGGCAAATGATCAAGGCTTCTGTTGAAAAGAAAAGTCTTGTGGTTGATGATCAAAGCACGGCCTTTGTGCATAGCTTTGTGTAACGTTTAATTCGCGAGTTTCATAGCCGGTATGAACCAAAAACGGGAGAGGACATCAGGGAGGGAATGTGTTTCCTTCTCGTTAGAAGTGGCGTTAGTGGTTTGACACGCCCTGACGAGTTTGACTTATGTGGTTGTTGCTGTTGCGAGGCGCCTTAGATATATCGGTGACTATGTGACGCTGATGGAGTCATCGTTGGCTCATTTACGCCCCAAAGGGTGGGGAAACATAGTGTTCAGGCATTTTAATCCACATCGGTGGACCGTCCCTGACGATCCAAGGGTCACTCGAGCTCTGATCCTGAGGGGCGGACTAGAGGCTCTCGAATCGGTGAGGACGATCCCTAGCCTCGGTTCATATCATAAATGATAATCCAACTTCCAATACGACATTTTGCGGTTTTGATTGTATACCTATATATGGCGACATAGTGGTATGGGACATTCATGCCGCCTATGATTGATATTTATGATTGTATATAAAATCGGAAACTAACTGGAAACAAGATAAAATGGGTGGTTTCCTGGGTATTATTATGATGTTGGTTTCGGCCTTCGGGGTTAATACTTAGGGAATCGTTCTTTTACTAATTTACGGTTGGAGTCTGATTAAGAATTAAAAACATGAAATTTAGCGTATCAAGCATTCTTTGGCTAGTATAAGGTAAAAACCCTATCCTCCGGCTTGCGTTGCATTGTGTGATGGGACCTGGGTCTTATAATAGCTTCATTGTTCTTTATTTAGCATTGCGCTGTTTGTTTTATGCACTGGTGTTCTTGGGAGGAAACCCGTTCCGTGTTATACGGCGTGGTCCCTTGATTTACCTAACTTTAAAATAAAGATTAATAACTGTTTTAGTTCTCACACCAGTCCCATGACTGACCTGGAGTTTATTGTTTTAACCTAAACTCTGGGTGCCCTTATTTTGATACGGGCAGCTAGTAGTTTTGTTTTTGTAGATTTATATTCACAGGAACCTGGTTTACTGCCAGAACGATACTCGGAAAGCTCTGTATCCATGTATTACTTCTAGTTGTGTTTTGTATTATTTTCCGCTGTGATGTATTTAAATGTAATTTAAATCTCTGATATTTTCGGTGTAATATTGATTTATACTCTGTATATTCTTGTATTCTGATGGAATTGTTGTAATATACAATGAAATATTTTTCTGTCTGCGTTCTGATTCGTCTTGTCCTCAAAGTAATGCATTCTTTCTCTTCTCTTCGGAGACCGGGGAAGTTCGGGTCGCTACAAAAACACCCAACACTAGGCCTGGAAACCCGTGATATAAATTAACGCTATTTTAATTAAAATAATTAGTCTGATACTATATGTTTATAATTAATATAATGATATATGTGTATTCACCATTTACGTCTGAAGTGGGAAAAGATACGATCGACTTAAATTTCCTTCCAGGATCGCATTATGCTCCTCGTTTAAATACCCTGACCCATCCATTATCCCTCTCCTTCCAAACGCTACACCCTATTGCCTATGTACAGCCGATCGGCTCGCCGTCTATCAACCATTGAAGGCCATCAGAGGCCGCCGTCTTGCGCATCGCACTGCCCTCCGCTCTCAGTTTGAGCCCCGCCTCACCAGACACTCCCGTTCTTTGGTAATACCCTAATAACCGCAACTGCTTCGAATAGAGGTTCCGGCCACCACATTGATCGTTATCCGATCACAACCGTATACTTTGATGATCTCGACATGTTGAATCATTTCATAGTTGGATGAATTTCTATTTGATGAATGGATTTGTAGAGATTAGAGAAAGAAATTCAAATTGTTTCAGCCATTAGAAATGATGATAAGGCTGGTATGAGTATTGATTGCGCATGTAAAAAGAACTAGGGTATTGACCAATGACTTGTTTAAATAGGGAAACAAATATATTAAATTATTATTATACCAACTTCACCGCGAAGTAACAATCCAAAACAACCACGTATGATCTCCAATTGACGTGAAAATTCTAATCCTAGCATAAAAAATATTCCGAATAGGATGGGACAGGTTTCGTCGAATTTCGAGGTCGTTTGTAAAAATTCCTTTTTAATCCACACTTGAAAATCACGCGCTTAAATTTCCTACAAACACAAAATAAATCCAATCAACTTGTAACCCTGAAATTATACTAGTCCTTTTCCTTGTGGATCTAGTGAAATTTGTTTCGTTAAGATCAGAGTTCATTTGGCCAGTCGTTTATTCCATTAAAATTACCCATGTCTAAATTGGCCAAAATAATATAAATGATTAAGTCATTTATCTTTGCCATAATCAAATGGTAAGTCAGATTAACACAAAAATCGAAATCTTATAATAATTAATTAATACGAATCCAACAGCACAAATTTCGTCGCATTCCGAGACTGTTTCCCAGTACGTTATTTTACATGTCAAACAATGCTATTTTGGACACCGAAATACCCGATGTCCAAAAATAACAAACTACCTACCTATCCTGACTCAAATCGTCGATACGAACACAACAGAATTAGTTTTGTGGCTTGATTCAATCGTCTACTCAAGTTATGCACACATACCTTTCTATTAAATTAAAGTAATTTAATTATGCGCTATAGAAAATGATTGTGCATTTACGACTGTCGTTGTCACATACGATATCGGTTTTTCACAAAATTTAATACCATATAATACTTTAACGTTACATTTCCAATAAAACTAATTCCATAAAAAACCGAGACTGTTTGCAAAATGGCTATTTTTAACGCTTATATAATATCGAATAAAATATTATATAAATTCCCAAATACATCAATTAAATAATAATAAATTATTATTAACGTATTTATCCAAAAAGTTAGCAAATATAGATTATACAACTCAATATTATCAATATCAAGTTAAAACGGTATTCATATTATATTAAAACTCCTTAATATTTGTTTAATAAACATTATCGTTTATTAACGAATTCCATAGCGACTATTTTAAAATTTGATTTGGACTTAAGTAACAATCTACAACACAAATCTGAATTTTTCTCTTTCATTAGAAAATTATAATCAACAAGATTCAAACGTTTCTTGTTTCATAGAATTCCGACTTATATCGGATCTGTTATATTCAATTGAAGTTAAAAACTCAATATTACGAATTACCGCTCCATTTCGAGCTCACTTTAAATTATATATAAATTTAACGTTCAAACTTCCTTTTAAACAATGAAATTAAATATTAAAAACCATTAATGTTCCAATATAATATTCAAAAAAGATTTCAATATTCAAATTTAAATACCCTAAAAAACTGGGTCGTTACAATTTTTCACTCTTAAGGGAACGAGGAAGTGATCTAAACGATACAAATGTTATACCAGTTAATTTTGAACTTGTTCAATTGAAGCTATTTTGTGTGGAATTGGCTGTCAATTAGTAGACCGATAAGTGAGAACGCATATATAAGACATATCGTTACCTACTTGCGTTACTATTTGGGAATTTGTGACAGACGTTGCTAATACTGCTAGTACTTGGGGGTGTTGGGTCCTCTGTGTGTGTGTGTATATATATATATATAGGAAGGTTCAATGGCACCTTAAACAGTGGATCACCCCTTTAGCCTCCCTCTTTTCAACCACACAATCCCTTTCTTTCTCCCTCCACTAACTCTCTCTCCCCCCTCCACTAAATTCTTTAATATAAATGAGAGATGGAAATCAGGGGGGAAATGGGGTGCAACCGAACTCTTGCCATATATATATATATATATATATATATATATATATATATGTATGTATGTATATATATATATAAAGCTGTTTGGGGATTAGCCAAGACTGTTGGGTCAGTAATAGATTAATTGGATTGTTGGGTCTTATGTATGTGTGTAGATATCAAGTTGTTGCGGTATTCATTGGACTTTTGGGTCCCTCAATCAATTTATTTAACCATTGGATCCTAATTGAGAGCATTATGTCTCTTAATAAAAAGTACTTAACAGGCTTCGGCCATTGATTGATGATGCATATATGGTTTTTCTTTGGCCTGCCGCAATTAATATGGATCTATATACTTTCCTAGATTTGTTGATTTTAAATGTTTTCCCCATTGTGGTTGATGTTGATTGTGTCCACATAACCTTAAAGTTATTACATTGATTATTTATGGTGAATACATTTATGTTGTTTTCGAACTCTTGAATGAGTTATACATGTAGATGTTGTGTTAGTTTCCCTCTTCGTGCTTGCATTATGTTTGATGTTTTATCCTATAGTATAGCTCTAATTCTTAGTAACTTAATGCCGACATAAATATTTAAACTTTACTATTGTGCCTATCGCATGTGACCTTTATATCAGTATCTAGTTGTGATTATCTCATGAATCAATAGGTGGTTCAAATTGTTGTACTTTTCCTCTTTTGAGAAGAGTTCTTACTTTATATCACTATACTTCATCATTATGTTCTAATCAGTTTTTTTAGGCTAGACTAACCTGTATATTTTATGTGCTTAGGTAAGGCGGAGTTGTTTTAGATTAATATCTGTTGCAGATATCTTCTTATCTGGCTTGTGCTATAGCTTGTCTATCACCTTTTTAAACGCTTAGGTATATTTTAAGCAATCGTCTAGTAGCTTATCCATGTGACTCTGATGTGTACTTATTCTTTCGGGGAAATATCATGTACATGCATGTAGTTTATATAATCACTCACGTATATATAAATATGTATTGTATTTAACATATTTGTTGTATAACTATGTTGTTGTTATATAATATGTGGAATTTATTATTATTATGTTGTATTAAATTAAAATTAAGTATTTTGATCCACTTGAGGTGATGGGAAAAATAATAAGCACTAAATATACATATTTAACACTAGTTTAACACAAGACTCATGGATGGTCACTTCTAACCAGTCATATTCTCTGTCTTGGCAGAAAATATTACCTAGTAATAATCTCTATTAGTGTGAGTCTCAGGTAGGGCTTTACATTAAGTGTTTTTTAGTGGATGTTCTATAAGGATTGCACGGCTACCACTACAACAGTAGAGATAGCACATGCATAATTTTAGTACGTAATAATAAGATTAACGTGTCTAACATATACTATTATGATATTTATTTTCTTAGTTTACTATTAGCTTTAGGTAGTTACTTATTTAGATTTATCGCATATCCATTTTCTCTAATTAACATAGGTTCATTACCGAATATTTTGTCGCACTACTGAAGTTGATTAGGATTAGACTATATGCATCATCTTTAAATTTCAATAGCCTTTACAATTGCATATGTTAATCATTGCATAGTAGCGACCCTTAGTGAGATACGATGGCGTACCACTCACATATTTAAAGTGATAACACCCACGCTTTGACATACCCACTATTACACAATTTACTTGTTGTCATCTTACTTGTGATAGTTGTATCAATAACCGACATAAATAAAATTATTTGTGTTGATTTTTTGTAACAACAATCAAACTAGTTTGTCAAAATGGAGCAGAAATTTTGACAAATAATTTGGAATGGTTTTATTTTACAATCATAGAAAATTCATAAGCAGAAATGGTTATGTGCGTCTGTTTTATTTAAGCCATACAAAATTTTGGTAACCTATTTGCAACCCGATTTTTTCCCGCCCCTCTCCTATACAACATTTCTATTAGGTTGCAATTTTCTTCTCCATTGGGAAAAACACTAGTTTCGTCTTTTGTCTATCCCTCCTGCTGTCGTTGTTAGTCTTAGTATCGATCTCCGTAATCGTGTGCTCCTTGCCTTTATCTGTTACATTGATAGATCTTCATAAACAGTCAATTTATTCTTTTGTTGTTAGAAATCGCAAATTCAAACAATTTTTTTAAGATACATTTAACTAAAATTTAACTTAGATATTCAATTGGCAGTTTAATATTAATTAAAGTAGATTCAATAGTCTCAATTGACTTCGTTTATTTAATTAATATTGATCATAAGTCCATTTTGTAAATTTATAAACAATAATAAATAGTTTGGGTTTCAGTCAATAATTGAATCATATATAAAATATTACTTTAACATAAAATTATCATTTTTGCAAGCAGTCTCGAATTTTGATAAAACTAGTTTCATCAGATTTGGAACGATGAATTATTATAAGATTTCAAATTTTGTGGAAAACAAAAATTATATGTAGTCGTTTGAGTTTGAAATGCCCGTCGAAGACTAAAATGAATAAGGAGGAAAAAAAAGAAAAAAAATTAAGAAGAAAGAAAAAGGACATGTATTCAAAATCTGAAGATTTAAACACGCGTACACTTTTTTCTCCTTTATTTCCTAATTCATGCATAACCCTTTCGGCCATTTTCTTTCTTCCCCTCCTCTCTTTAATCTCCAAGGTTCAGATCTTGTTTAAATTCAAAAACAAAATGAAATGAATGACGAGGGGAAATGTTTTACTGTATACATTGCTTTGGCTAGAGATTATGGATGACATATTGTTGACGTTGAAAGTGGTCCATTGAAGATCAACCCCCAACGTGTTAACTACACACGAGAATATTCGCAAGAATGTGAGAAAAAAGTAAACAACATAGAAGACACAATATTTTATAGTGGTTCGGCTTAATCTAAACCTATGTCTACTTATAATCTTTGTTTGTACTGCTGATTACAGGTTACAGTGGTTTTTCAATGGAAGAGAGTAGAGAAAGAAGTGATTTTTACACAAAATCCTTGTGTTGTACTTGGAGTATAATACATGCTATTTTTAGATGTCGAATAGAATACTTTGAGTAGAGGATTCAAGATGATTTTCTATTTTGGGGAAGAGCTGTTTTTATAGGCGAGTTGGGCTGCTGAGGTGGTATGCGGCATGTCATATATCTTTTTCAAGCTTGGACATGTGCTGCTCGATCCAGTAAAGTAGTTGTAGGCGGGGGCCCGTCTACCGCTGATGATCAGTTTTCCATGGAAATAGTGGCTTACGTGGAGCCTGAATCTTAGCGTATAAAAATTTGTGTTTAATTAGAGCTGACCGGTTTTATAGCCTTGGGAGTTGGACTCTGTTTTGTAGAAAATAAGTTTGATCTAGAATTCTTGGTTTGATATTTTAGGTTTGACCCGATTCTTCAGGAACAGTCCAACCGATCGACTAATGACCTAATCGGTCGACTTTTCTTTTGAGGGAGAGCCTTTATTTGCTGCTATGTAGCTTTTGGTCGACCCGTGATCAATCGACATAAAATGAAAAACATTCCTGAACTCCTGGAACGAGGCAATATCTGGTAACAAGCTTCGTTCTTGAGTTGTGACGGCTTTTGCCAAAATGCTGGTCAACACTTCCCCCCATAACATATCTTTTTTGAGTAACGAAAGACATGTTATGGATTTTCCAAAGAATAAGTCCTTTATATTGTGGTTTGGGAAGCCATGGCCACGCTGAACCATATTATGAAAAATGCCAGAGAACCAAGACGATCAATGATGAGTATATTAAGGCCAGAAAATCGGCGATCGCTGGGATCGTATTAAGGTCAGAAAACCGACAATCATCACTGATCGTATTAAGATCGGGTCTTCTAGAGCGCCAAAGAGTTAATCGACCGTGTTAAGTGAACTTTAGAGAAGTGCAGTAGAACCAGGATCTTACTAAGTAAAAAAATTTCTGAAAATTTAAAGAAGGGCATGAATCATGCCTTAAAGTGTGAAGTAGGGTATCGGCCATACCCAGAGTTCAAAAAGGATGAGCATGAACAATGCTTGGTTTCAATGAGAGGATATAATCCATATCCGAGTGACGAGCATAAACCATGCTCAGTTTGGTTAAGTAGGCGAGCATTAACCATGCTCGGCTTAATTAGGTTGGCGGGTATTAACAATACTCGGCTTAAGAAAGTTGTTTAGGTATGGTGGCGGGCGTTGACCATGCTCGATTTAGAGATGGTGGCAAGCATGGACCATACTCGGGTTGCCGAGCATTAGCCATTCTGGGCTTATATTGAGGGGGGGTATAATCCATACCTAGAATTTTTGAGGGAGTCGAGCAGAAACTATGCTTGGCTTTTGTAAAGGGGAGTATAGACCATTCTCGACAAAACTTAGGGTTTGAACATCCGCCATGCTCGTGATTTTTATTTTGAGGACAATATAAGTCATACTCGGTTTTGTAAAGTTGGAAAGTATTAACCATACTTGGCTTAAAAGGGATGGCAATCATTAACCATACTCGGCTTTGAGGTACTTGCAAATCCAAACAAGGTGTTGGTGTGACACCCCACATCCGTTAATGTCACTCACTAAGGGAATGCATTAAGTTTCGTGAAACGTTATAGGTAAACAGAAACAGAATTATTACAAGAGAGATATAAAAGCAACAACGGAATTTAAATTTTATTTCAAACATAATTCATAACATCATGGTCTAAAAATACATAAAACTCATTACAATAATGTTAAAATTCTATCTTGTACCATCAGAGTACAAAAAATACATAAAAAGCATAATTCCCCAAAAGAGACAAAGCCATAGTAGTAAAAATAGCAACCGAGCAATACTTCAAAAGCTGCTCCAAGCAAGATGATAAATGAGTCTTTACTAAGCCTGAGAATTCCCACCCTACGAACGGGGGGGGGGGGGGGGGAGGGGGGAACGGAAGAAAGAAGAGGAAACAAAAAGGGTCAGACAAAAAGTATGCCAAGTCCAGTTATTTTTAGCATATAGATAAATAAAAGTATCATGACAGGCATATAAATTGGAGGATATATAACAGTAATAAGACAGGTATAACAGACTGAGCAAGATAAGCAGAGAATGGGCAACGCTTCTCCAATACTTTTCTCTGCACCAATACTAGTACAACATATAAGTAACATGATTACATACTCCCTAATTACTCAACAGAAATAGGATGATCCCAACAGAAACATAATGGTAGTTTTAGGTGTACTCTAGTAACCAGTTTTACCCCAAACTGAATTAACCGGTACTTAAACAGAAATAACGGGTGTTAAACCCAACAGAAATATAGGTACCCCACAGAAATAGACAGGACTAGATGTACCCTAATTACTACCCCTTCAATCGTTCGACTCCCTATTCCGTAAATACCCTGTGTCGGCCCCACAATAGGGTGCATTACTTCCTAAAGTGGCAACCTGCAGAAGGACACAGACCTATTTACTGGTACTACAGCGGCTTATTTTCCCAGAAGCAGGCCATACTCATGCACGCACATGAGTTCGTTGGAACACACCAGCACACACCTCCTCCCAGATGAAGCTCTTACAATCAGTTCAGTAAGCATGCCCTGACCCCTACCTAGTGCGGGGTCCCCCTTTTAATACCAGAATGGGTTACTGACTTATATGGCTCCCACACAATAGATGACACAAGCCAACCCCCACAAATCTTGTGTCCCCAATTAACTAGGATTTTGACAGGTTATGCCTAACAGATTCAACAGATTCGTATAACCCCCTACAGATTTACGGGTTAAATTTTAAAAGCTAACGGATCCCTTTAACCCCAACAGATGTAACAAGTTAAGTCTTTTAGATTAACAGGTTCGTATAACCTCCACGGATTTAACAGGTTTACTTAACCCTACAGACTTAACAGGTTTACTTAACCACACAAATTTAATAGGTTTACCTAACCCCACAGAAACTTAACTGGTTTACTTAACCCCATAGATTTCATATTTACTTAACCCCATCAATTCATATAAATTTACTTAACCCTTTATTCCATTTTTTGGGTTCATATATAACCCCTTTTTTACATTCAAACCGGTTAAATATTTCAATTTAACATGTTGTCATTATCTTTTCATTTATACATGTTAACACACCAGAACTCTCACATTAAGTCAATCACTTATGGCTGTTGGATATGCCGGGCAGCTGCGGGCAGACTTAAACCACAAGTTTAGACTTAACCTCGTGTCGTGGTGTCGTTTTGCATTAGACCTCTCACATTAAATTAGCCACTTGTGGTTGCTGGATATGTCGGGCGACTTCGGGTATACTTATAACACAAGCACAATCTAAACTCATGTCTAAGCATTATCACCATTCTAATTTTTTTTTGGCATATTCATATTAGCAATTATGCTATTTCAAATATAGGTTTTCCAATGCCCCTTTTCAATTTACATATCATTATGCCTAATACGCCCTTTTTCCTAAGTCATAAATCAATATACAATTTATGTCCAATTTCAATATTCGCATATGTTCCAATTTATGCCCTAATTCAATATTCACATATGTTCCAATTTATGCCCCAATTCAAGTTTTTCCCACATGTTCCAGTTTATGCCCCAATTCAATATTCACATATGTTCCAATTTATGCCCTAATTCATGTTTTTCCCAATGATTCCCAATTTCACATGTTTGCATATTTCAGCGTTAGGCCAAGGCTCGAAGGTAGCTTAGCTATATAAAAAATTAAAAAGGGAAAAGAGGGAGAGAAGAGAGTCAAAAGTAGGCATAATAACGAATCAGTAATAACTGACAGAAACAGGCATAAAAATGAATAAGCATATTATGACAGGATTTGGCATGGTGGCGATATGAACATATAAGAACAGATCTGGTGAATATGTCATAATAGAACTGATTTAAGCGATGATTCAAGATCCAATTTTTATATACATATCAAGATTGCCAATTAAATATTTAGATCTAAAAATAACATAAACTCATAGTGAATAGATCTAAGAAAATGGATCCAAATAACTGAGAAGGACACGTTGATTTTGTTGTAGCAATCTTTGAATATGTATAATCTTTTTTGAATTGATTTTAGAGAAGAATAAGCAATTTAATTGAAGTTGCAGCAAAGCCTATCTGTCACCATTATTTTTCAGACGAATAAAATTAGGTTTTGAAGTCCTTTTTATAGTCGTTGCACCCCGAATATGGATACTGCATGCATCCAAAAACGTTCAGCCAATTCGACCAAGGGGTCGACCCCATACTCCCTGAGTCGACCCCGGGGTCGACCCAACAGGATCTCGGGTCGACCCCAAACGCTCGGCTTTCCTCCCAAAAACGCGCGCCTTAATACGATGTCTGTTTTATGTAAACCAAATGTCTATCTTGACTAGAATTTCGAGACGGATGCAATGGCGTAGTCCGTTTCCCTTTATTCTGAATATTAAATTAAATATTCTTTAATTTGTCCTCTTTAGTGTTGTTAAAATTACGGGGTGTTATAGTTTGAATTGACCAAACATAATCCATGTTTGAGAAATAAAGTTTATTGGTGCTAAATAACTATTACAGAAATCAAAACAAATCCTTATGGGTTTATAATTGAATCTAGAGCATGCCTGGGGATTTAATCCTAACCTCGTACATGTGTAATTCAACATAACCCCATTATTGAAAAAAAAGTACATTTCTTATATCATAAGAAATGGGATTTATCCACGATGATCTAATCTAGATCAGTTGATGATGATGCCACGATTGTTGGGCTCAGAGTCCTTTCCATTTTGAGAAGCTCGGGATCGACCTGAGGAGCATGAGAAGAAGGTTATGGCGGTGTGGCCAGTGCGGTTTTTTTAACATATTCGGGTAGCCCTCAACGTCTAACCCTATCCTCGATGAGATCGCGCAAATGTCTGCATTCATTGGTGTTGTGACATGCCATGTTATGATACATGCAGTGCTTTCCTGACTCAAGTTCTTTTTTATCCGACTCCCTTTTAGGAGGCTTTGGGAAAGGCAAAGATCCTCGTACGTCGAGGTAGATGTCTAATAGAGATGAATTGAGCTTGGCATATTGATCGTACTTGTTTTCTCTCCGCAATCGTATGTTTCGATCACTCTTTTCTCAGGCTTTTGCTTTTTCTTGCTAGTGGTAATGGGTGGACCTTCGTCCTTGGTAGCAGGTACCTCGGGGCTTTCCATTTTGATGATAGCATCCTCCTTTTGGAGGAATCTTTCTTTGGCATAAATGTCTTCAATATCGTTGCATGTGTAGGAGGGGGTCTCTGGTTAAGGAGATCCTGAAATCAAATCGGCTCTGAACACCAGCTATGATGGCCATAAGTACCATCGATGGATCGGGTCGATCGACTGATGCTACAGTCGCGTTGAATCTTTCCAAAAAAGAGCGTAGGGTCTCGCCGGACCGCTGCTTGATGGATGTAAGGAACATGACACTTTTCGGTCGAGAGATATGAACTCTGAACTGCTCGATGAAGTGGGTGACTAACATATTCCAACTGTTGATTGAATCAGTTATCAGATGTCGAAACCACATGCCAGCTATGTCATTGAGAAAGAGAGCGAAGCACTTGTCCATGACATTGGTTAATGCAGAAATCACTTCCATGTGATGCATGTATCGCATGATGTGTATGGTCGGCTCGGTCCTGCCATTGTAGGGTTCTAGGACCGGAAGCTTGAAGTCTGGTGGATTTCAGGAATTTCTGATGTCTTACGTTAAAGGATTGCAATGGATGTTGTCCACATCTTGTTGAGAAGAGTTGCCTCTAGTGAAGCATTTAATGATGCTTGAATCTGACTCCCATCCCCAAGGAGTTGGTACCACGAATCCAATTCTGCATTGGGAATCGATGAGAACCCCAGTACTAGGACAAGGTGAAAGCATGCCCTGAGGTCATGAGATTGATTGGGTTCTACATACGAGAGTTAAGTGAAGGTGTTCTCCAGCCTCAGGCCTTAGTTCGATTGCAGATAAAGTCGCTTAGTTAGTGTTGGACTGAGCCATGTCCGCTCCGATTAGAAGGGATTTGTTCAAGTGAGTAGTATCCATGTGGGGATCGGTGTTGCCCTCGCCCGAGGTGACATTAGAGTGGTTTACAGTAGCATTTCCCTCTGTCATGTCGGGACTAGTATCGTAGAGTGTTCTTGTTGACACAGAGGGTTACTGCCCTAGCCTTTCTTGGATCGTCAAGCTGGGAAGGTTATGGAGGAGGCTACATAAGATGGGTTTGTAGTAAGACGTTTGGTTGAACCATAGGTTGTACCGGCTCATGTTCTGGTCGAGCTAAAGGCTGCACTAGTTCAGGAGCTGTTTGTCCAAGGGGTTGAGTTAAACCCTGAACCAAAGCCAAAATGGTTGACTGGTACGGAACTCGGCCACGGTCGACCTGAAAATCTACAGCTAACTCTACTCCAATTATTACCGAAAGTGATGGAATTAAGTCTAGTCGATCGAGTTGTGAAGTAGAATCACGAGGAAGCAAATGTGTGGACCTATCTAGGGGTCACAACAGAACGAAGATGAGTTGTTGTACCAGCTCGCCCGGTGCAGGAAATGATACTGGAATGTCCCTTTTCTATCGAGCAATGAAATTGTTTATAATTTCCTCCTATTTTTTTAGGAGTACATCCTGGTGTGTCATCTGACCTCTGAACTCGGCTAGAACTTTATCCTTCTCATCCCTAGTGAGGTATTGGGATGGGTCTTCATGGGAGGAAGCCTCCGGGTTTCCCTCCATTTATGTTGTTGTTGCTGCATCAAAAGGTTGAGAATGAACGTGAGAAGGCGCTGAGTCCTTCTTCCATTTAACCATTTCTTTATGTAGATAAGCCGAAGGTCGTAGGGTATATCCGTGTCCCCCTTCCTAAAGGGTCATACCAAGGAATACGAAGTGTTATAGGTATAACTATTAGTTGAATGTAGAAGATACTTATTAGTTGATAACCAGAGTAAGGAGATACTTTGGCACATTTGACGTCAATTAATAGTTATCAACTAATAAGATTAGGTTGATAACTATAAGTTCTTCACGGGACCAGAGCAAGGAGATAAACTTATTAGTTGATAACTATTAATTAGGACCTACTATGGAAAATAATACCATAGAGGCCCAGAATGGTGAGATGACTTAAGAGTATTACTCTAAGAGGAGAGGATAAATATCATTAGCTTGGGTAAGGAAATGGTTAGTGTATCTGAAGCAAGAATGAAATGTGGGCATTATGCCAAGAATGCTAAAGGATCAAGTAAAGGAGATAAAGAGAAACCAAGGAAAAAGTTGGCAGAAGACATGTTATCTATTTTTCGTTCTTTCTAGTTGATTGTTTTAGAGAATGACCATTTACCCTTAAGAATACTAGTGCGTGACCCGTGCTTCGCAAACGGGCAGTGTGTATGAACTTAGTTACAGTTTAAACGTACATGAGTGTTAGTTTGTATTAATTATGTCGGTTGAAATTAATTTAGAAAATATAATTTCACAACTTTGGTTGGAAGCGGTATAAGTAATTTGTCATTTGTATGTATATAATTCAATATCTCATGGGGTAAGGACTTTATGTGCTAACCTACATAACACGATATCATTTTATATGTGCTTCGCACATGGGAAACGGTGGTAAGAATGTTGATATAATAAGTTTTAGTGATTATAAATTTCCAAGTATAATGTCGTTTGAAAGAAAACAAAGTTAGTTATTTTAAAATTATTTGTAGTTATGCATATCGTAAAGAAAGGTTTAATGTACGAGGGATATATTATTTTATCTTTGCATGTTAACATAAACAACATATACTATAAAGATATCGTAAATATTAGTCATGGTGTTGCCTAGATACGATAGTATTTGTCAAGTCCCGTATGCATTAGTTGCCGACATGCACAAAGAAAACTAATGTTGGTTTAACAATATATTTCGTACATTTCTATATTAAATCAAAACCCAGATACACAAATAAAAAAAATCACATAACCAATGGATTTAATCTTGTAACTCTCGTCATGGAGTTAAATCACTTCATCTGTAGTCTACACCATCAGTGCAAGGCTCTATTTCAATTTATGCTGAAAAAAGGTTGAATCTGCTAGCATCCTTTATTTATATCTCATTACATCCAGTATTAACATGGTTTCATTTTGGCATTCACGAAAGTTGATAGTATGCTGAAGAATATAGTATTCATCTCCAAACCACAGAAATGTTCACACATTATGATAAAAAAAAGAAATATTATAACCTTGATAAAGCATGAAAAAAACAAACGTAAATACAATAAAAAAAATCCTAAGCACGAACGCCAAATGAAAATACAATAAAAATTTATTCCTACTTTATCCAACTTTCAAAATTTATCGCATTTTTCAGCTATCTAACCCAATTCATATGCTTTTTCATCAAATGTTTTTCATAAATTTAAAATAGAAATAAACTGCCAATATTACTGTTCTTTAGAGTAGTTTCTTAATTGCAAAAGGTAATGTTTACCTATCTTATGAATAAAAGGCATATAACGGGTCATACCTTTTTAGATAGCTCCGTTCTGTAGCAAGAAACCATTGAGTAATATCAAAATTTAAGCTATTCTTTAAATGGTAGACAAATTCGCCCATTTCTTATCATGTTATTGAAACTAGGACAGTTATGGTAATGGTTACTGTTACCATTCGACAAATACCGTTACCGTACCGTTTTTACAGGTAAGTTAGAATTGCTTACAGTTACCGTTACTAATCGACTGGTATACCGATAATTTGGTAACCGTTACACTGGTAATAGTAAATTACCGTTTATCCATCAAAGTTGATATCTTAACATGTTTTTTGTACACACTGCATCATTATACTGTATGTAGTGTTAGTTTATAGAAAACATAAATGAAAAAGAAAATATGCGTATTTGAAATTATTTCATCTGATTAATGAACTAAATATAATCATTTATTTATTTGGTTCTATGTGCATGTAATAAAGCATATTAGATGAGTATACTTATGTTTTAAATTAACCGATAAAATTACTGTTACCGCTGGTATTAATGAAACATTACCGATAATTAACCGTTAAAAATGGTAAATTTACCGTTACCATACCGTTTTAACTGGTATACCAATTTTAATCAAAAATGGTTACCGATCGACTGGTAATGGTAAATTTACCGTTATCGTAACAGCCCTAATTGAAACAATACCAAAAATTCATTCTCATTTATTTTTCTAATAAATTTATGCACTTGTTCCTTATTGAATAAATGAGACAACATTGTCTTTGAAAACTATGGGACAGAGATTATTAGTATCTCAAAGAATATTGGATACATTTCATAATACACGTAACTATTAGAGATTGAGGGTTGCATATTTTTAATTGTTTATGGACCAAGAAATAGAAACATAGTTTGCATACACCTATACAGTATTTAATACCTAATTTCATTGTTTACGGTTATGAAGAAGAATTACCTGAAATAACATGTCCGAATTAGTAAATATACAACTATAACTTCCATTTGATGATGCAATTGTGATGGTAATTATTGTCCTAATTAGCTGACACGTTTGAATGGGTCACACATTAATTACACAGCATAAATGGTTCCATTTTCACAATAAAACCTGCAAATGAAAATTAATGGCATTATTTCCAGTTATAACTCATCTTCATAAAGAGCAATAAACATCAAAAACTCTACATCTATATACATAAAAAAATAATTTAAACTTCGATTCCTATATTGTATCTCCAACAAAAACACGTTATCGTTCATCAACATAACCAAAAAATGTCGAAGTTGCTGAAATTTGAGTTAAAATTAAAAGGTAATAGAAGGTAAGATGTATAATAATTACATGCATCGAGATTATAAAATCAAGTTAAAGAGAAATACAATTTAAACTCTTTCACAAACATGAACAGTACGAAATCCACATAAAATAATTAGAAAAATTGCAATTTGTTTATCATGTTAGATCGTCCAGTCGGATTTAGGGAAAAAATTATTTGAAAACAATATCACAATTGACAATACAATATAATGCAATAAATTTTTTTCTTTGCCATAGAAAAGAGTTATTAATATTTTTATTGATAAGACAAAATATGCTACGCTTTCGTCCATTATGTTAAATAAATTCAGATTACTAATCTCGAAAATGTTCATCAAACAAAGAAGTCCTTTGTGTACAAATAAATGGTTAATGTATACATTATCATAACTGCTTCTAATATCTACTTCTACATTAGGTAAAAAATTCATAATTCTAGAAAGGAAACCTCTATCATTCTTGTTCCATCCGAAAATAGGAATTCATCAATTACCAATAAATATTAATTTTTTACTTTTATACGATACTAATAGACATAGTCTTGTAGACATGTTGGGGCAGTCTTATTTCTATTGACAGTCAAAAATTTTCAATGAGAAATCATAGTCCAGTCTAGGCAGGAGCAATAATATTTGTGATGTAATAATTATAGTTTTTATCAACATACCATTGCTTCCATATAAGAACTGTGATAATTGAACTTTAAGGGCAGTTCATTTCGTAATTGCTTTTACATTCTTCTTTGTTTTATCTGACTCCGTAATTGCTGATAAACATATCTGCTTTTTCATCTTAGCTAAAGCAAAGAACATACACAAAAGCTAAATATTCAGCATCTTCACCTAAATTGCTAGTTGAAAACTAATGCTGTAGCAAAATCGAAAAATTTATAAGATTAATTAAGAAATAGAAAAGGAAAATACTATTAGGGTGAATTAGCAAAAAATAATTAGAAATTAAACGATCTTTGATCTATGGGAAAGAAAAATATATGCATTAAGAAATACGGCTACAAACCTTTTTACTAATCAAAAAATACATTTTAAACCTAAATTCAGTATTTGGGAAAAGGTTATATTAGTAAAAAATTATTTTGATCAAATATCTAAAATTGTATGTTTTGTTTCATACTTTCCAAGAGGCACTTAATTTGTTTACATTTGCATCTCTTTCCCATGTGTTACAATTCCTTAAGTTTGCTATATGAAAATCAGAATTTATGGATTTACAATAATAGTGTTGAAATTGTTAGATCCATTTTTATTTTAAAAAAAAATACACGCTACCAACAATGGGTACACAATTAATAACCAACCAATAATAAAGAAAGTAGCAGAATAACTGGTGACTAATGCTAGCATTTAACTTCATCTATGTTTATGACATTGTTTTGATAATAGATTGGAATGAACCTATATGAAGAATAAATTTTAGTAAATGAAAACATTATTCGTACTATTTTTTCATAATCCAAATATTAATACTATAAATCTCAGTGTTTCAATATTCAAATTTGTAAAAATTAAAACAGCCCAAAATGAAATTTTAGAAGAATAATAAGATATCCTTTCTAGATTAGTCAAAAAGCCGTGTTAGAAATATTGAAAGCATTCAGAAAGAAACAATCGGTTTTGGTAGTATGCTAATGTAAATGGTATTATTTTAAGGGATATGGACTAAAAATGAGAATTAAAAATAATGTCCTATATTGACAATGGTAGTAACGAAACCATTTCGTAACTTAGTAAATTAGTCAAGCATTTTTAAAGAACTAAGTGTGTGTGTTTTTCGCAATTACAATCTTAAGCTAGCAAATACAAATAATTCATATAATTTAGACTGAATAAAACATCGTGTTTCAATGTGCGGTCAATAGGACGAATTATAGGATATCCATTATATATGCTGGTAAAAAAATAAAGTGAAGGCTATAGATAACAGGAGATAATATATATATATTGGTTCTTTTATTACATTATGGGCTGTGTCCCTGGGCTTGGCCCATCCGTTTGTTTTGCTATATATTGCTATTCAATGTACAAACCAATTACTTTCGTTTTCCAGTTTACAATTCTGTCAAGAAATAAAACCATTCTTTTATAAATCTCAACTTGGTATCAGAGCGATTTCAGAGTGCTTAACAGCATTATCTCAACTCTTGACCATTGTTGATTCTCAGAAAAGTTTTTCTGAGATAATGTTTGTCCATCAGAGAAAATTCATCATTTGGACACCCCTCATCAAAGATTTGCATCTTATCACTTGAGGGTTGTTGCTCAAACAAGAAGAACTAAGCCTCGCCGAGCACAGACGCTGGCTACATCAATTCTCCTTGTTAAAGCTTGGAGATAAAAGTTCTGAATTCTCAAGATAGTCAATCGAGATTTTAAAGAAATCGCTACAGTTGATCAAAAAGCCATCCAGAAGAGCTTATCAGAGTTTTTGATATATGTTCATCAGAATTCATTGGAAATTCATTCAAGAAAACCCATCATTAAAGTTCCTTTTGGTTGCTATATTGATCAAATATAGCATTTCTCTAATATCCTAATTCAAGACTATCAAATTCAGATTTCTTTTACCTATTTCTTGTTGTTCCCTTATCTGTATTCACCATGACTAATCCTCCTAGACAAGGTGATGAATCCAGTGCCAATGTTTCCAGCAATAGGGCACCTTCATCACAGAATCAGCCAGATCCAATTCAAGATCTGTTGAAAGCCATCATTAAACCCGAAAGCCAGCTCATCTCGATCCAGATCGATGAATCAAATTATCTGTTGTGGAAATTACAGATAGAAACAGCTGTCAGAGGTTATGGTCTTGAAGATTACATATTTGGAACAAAGATTGTTCCATCTAAATTTGTTCGTGACAGTGATGAAAGACTTATTCAAAATCCTGAGTTCTTGGCATATTAAAAACAAGATAGTTTGGTCTTCTCATGGCTGATGTCATCCATTGGAGCAACAATTTTTCCTCAACTAATTGGTGTTAAATCTGCTCAAGATGTTTGGTCAACAATTGAGAGGAATTTTCCTTCTCAATCTTCTGCTCGTATTATGCACTATAAGAGACAACTTCATAGCATAAGAAAGGGTGATTTATCTATGAATGAATATCTACTGAAGGTAAAGAATATATGTGATCAGTTAAACTCAACAGGTCATAAAATACCAGAATTTGAGCATGTGTTATCAATACTTACTGGGTTGGATGATGAGTATGAAACAGTTTCAGCAATTATTTTGTCAATGGATCCAACACCCACACTACAGTATGTGTATTCAACATTATTGGCTCATGAGGGTATAATAGATCACAAGAAAAATATTAATTCTGATCTGTCAATCAATTATACTTCATATGGTCGAGGAAAGAATCAAGGTAACATTTCAAGAAGTCAACCAAATGTTCAAAGAGGTGGTCAAACTAATCGAGGCAGAGGTAGAAGTAGAAATAACAACAGTAGAGTTAGATGTCAGATTTGTGAAAAGTTTGGCCATAGTGCTAACAAGTGCTATTTTAGATATGACTCAAATTTTAATCCATCACAAACTGGCAACAACTCTAGTGTTAATACGGTTAATGTGTAGAAAGACAACAAAAGTCAAGCTGAAAGTGTAAATGCTGATTCTACAGCAACTATTGATGATATTAATGATGATAGTTGGTATCCAGACATTGGTGCAACCAATCATGTGACGAATAACCTAAGTAATCTCAATTTGGGGAACAAAGAGTACAAAGGTATGCAGAATTTACTTGTAGGAAATGGTAAAACTGTGCACATTACACACACTGGAAATGCAAGTTTAGATGGGCCAAAACAATTAATTCTAAAAAATCTTTTAAGAGTACCATCTATCAAGAAAAACTTAATGAGAGTTTCCCAATTTGCTAAGGACAACAATGTATTGTTTGAATTTTATCCTAATGCTTGCATTGTAAAGGATATTTTAACACAGGAAATTATTTTG
Source organism: Allium sativum (assembly GCA_030737875.1). NCBI lineage: Eukaryota > Viridiplantae > Streptophyta > Magnoliopsida > Asparagales > Amaryllidaceae > Allium > Allium sativum. The sequence continues at coordinate 136,136,203 of CM060921.1, read as the reverse complement.
TAGGGTAATGAATATAAGGGATTGTACAGATTTAATGTTTCCAATCCTAGATCTTCTGTGTTAGATAGAAAAACATGTATGCTGGCAGTCATGAATAATTCTAATGAATATAAATAATTTAGTTTGTGGCATAGTAAACTAGGTCATCCTAGTTTAAAAACTGTCAGGCATGTTATGTGTAATAATTATTTTTCTATGAGTAAAATTCTTATTTCATATATGTGTACCCTTTGCCAAATGGGAAAGAGTCATAAACTTGCATTTCCAGATTCTCAAACCAGTTACACTAGACCCCTTCAATTAATTGCTACAGATTTGTGGGGTCCTGCTCCTATAAGTTCTAATTATGGCTACAAGTACTATATTTCTCTTATTTATACTTACTCCAAATATGTTTGAATATATATGCTAAAATCAAAGGCAGACACTTGTAGAACAGTTATTCAGTTTATTAATAAGGTTGAAAACTTGATTGGTAATCATGTAAGTATTTTCCAAACTGATGGTGGAAAGGAATTTTTACCTTTGAAAGCATTTTTTGACAAGAAGGATATAAGTCATAGAACTACATGTCCTTATACCTCAGAAAAAAATGGCATTATTGAAAGAAAGCATAGACATGTTGTAGAAACTGGTTTAACTTTGCTTGCACAAGCCTCTATGCCATTGAAATTTTGGCCAGAGGCATTTAACACAACTGTACATTTGATTAATTTACTTCCTACAAAGGTACTTGAATTTAAATGCCCACATGAAGTGTTATATAAAGTTAAACCAGAGTATAAATATTTAAAAGTCTTTGGTTGTCAATGCTTTCCTAACTTAAGGCCTTACAACACTCATAAATTAGATTTTAGATCTACTCGTTGCACTTTTTTAGGATTTTGTAACAATCAAAAAGGTTACAAATGTTTAGATAGCAAGGGTAGAATATATGTGCCAAGGCATGTTAGATTCAATGAAGACGTATATCCTTTCAGCCAAACAAATATTAAAACTACTGCCAAAGTTATAAATCCAAGGAAGTATATACCTAACATACCAGAGGAGATAGAAAATGTTCTGCCACCTTCTCAAAGGAAGAATGATAGCAACATTCACTCTCAACGCACAGTGCCCATCAATAATGGACTAGGTCAAGAGAATTCTGATATGCCAGAATGTAGAAGCAATCTGCATGAGCATTCACAAAGAAGTAATAGTGAAAGTGATAATGAGACTGGTAATAGCAATCATGAATTAGAAGAAGCAGATTCTTCAGGAAACAACAATCAAAGTCAATCAGTTAGAGATAATGTCAACATGCATCCTATGATGACTAGAGCCAAGTGTGGTATTTTTAAGCCAAAAACTATAAACACTATAAGTATACAAGATGAACCAGTTTCTTATGTTGTTGCAAATTAGATTGATGAATGGAAAGCAGCTATGTCTGAAGAGTATAATGCTCTTATTAAAAATAAAACTTGGTCTCTTGTTGAAAAACCTAATAAAAAAAATATTATCAGGTGTAGATGGGTTTTTAAACTCAAAAAGAATGTTGATGGTTCAGTTTCAAAATATAAAGCAAGATTAGTTGCTAAGGGGTATTCACAACAGTATGGTTTTGATTTTTCAGAAACATTTTCATCTGTTGTAGAACCCTCTTCAGTCAGAATTATTTTAAGTATTGCTTTATATAGAAATGGGGCATCAAGCAATTGGATGTGAATAATGCCTTTTTGAATGGTGTATTACAGGAAGAAGTATATATGGAACAGCCTCAAGGGTTTATTGAAAATGGTGGCATGCAAATTGAACAAAGCTATTTATGGGCTCAAACAAGCTCCAAGAGTTTGGTTCGACAAGTTGAAAGAAACTCTTGTTAAACATGGATACAGGCCAACAAAATCTGATAACTCAATTTTACTAAGTTTATTGCTACTACCACTACATATATACTTATTTATGTTGGTGATTTTATCATTACAGGAAGCTGTGTTGCTGAAATTAAAAGCATAACAGATATTCTTAATTCAAAATTTTCTATCAAAGATCTAGGAAATTTGGATTACTTTCTAGGCATAGAAGTCAAGAAAACAAATGGTTCAGAAATGCATCTCAACCAAAGAAAATACATTTCAAAAATTTTGTTTAGGGCTAACATGGTTAAAAGCTAACTCATTGCCTACTCCAATGGTGTCAAATAGTAAATTATCTAAGCATCAAGGTGAAGATATTCAAAATGGAAAATTATATAGAAGTATTGTTGGTGCTTTGCAATATGCTACTATTACAAGACCAAATATTGCTTACAGTGTTAATAAAGTAAGTCAGTATATGCAAAGACCTTTAGACAGTCACTGGAAAGCTGTTAAGAGGATTCTTAGGTATTTGAAAGGAACTATTAATCATGGTCTCATTCTAAAGTCTAGCAAAAATCTTAATGTCAATGCCTATGCAAATGCTGATTGGGGCAGTGATTAACACAGAAATGTGTTTATTTTTATGCTTATATCTTATCTTTATTGTATATAAATAAATGCTACTTTGGGTATTTTGTGTGTTTTTACAGGTCGTTGATTAATTGTCTCCTTCATTAAATTTAAAGACCACTGATAAGAAAAAGAAGCTACTTTCCCATCTCAACAAGTTTTCAATCACAAAGGAAGCCGTAGCACATTGGTTAAGGCATGGAAATCTGTACAGAAAGACCTGGGTTCGATTCCCATCAAACTCTCTTTTTGCTGAAGAATGGAACGCGTTCACACTGACCCTTTTGCTATGAAGAATATATGGAATAGTGATGTGTTATATGTATATATTCTTATGTATGTATATAATGCATGCACTTAATAAGGATTTTTAAATTTTGGCATAATCCCCTCAAGAATTCACTTCCAATTAATCGTACTTAATTACCATGCAAAAAGAAGGGAATGTTTTAATCACACATCTTCAATTAAACACATCCTTATCTTCTCACTGACTGTGCAATGCATCAAAAGGAAGGACATTAATTACAATTCTTCAATCAAGCAATGAATATTCCTTCATTCTGGAAAGGGTATTTTCATGTATTTATTCTGTGGGCCTTGTATTCAAATAGGAGGAGAAGGCTACATCCTATATAAAAAGACCACTGTATCATTGTAAAGGAGGGGATCATTCTGTACTCTCTTTTATTCTAAAGAAAGTTTTCTTCAATTCAGTTTTATTGCTCTTTTCTAACAATTTGTGTTTCTATTCAATTAGTTTTGATAGAACACGAATTGTTATTGTTATTTCTGTTTGCATATTAGAATTAGTCGTTCGATTAGATTCAACGACAATTCTAAGTTTAATTTCTGTTGTTGTAGTTGTTAATTGTTGTTTTCTTTCTAGTTAATTGTCTTTCAGTTTCAGTTTTTAAATTTTGGTGTTGATCTGATTAGATTCAGATCAACAGTAAAATCATTAGCGTTAAAAACATCTTCAGAATTCGTCTAACTCGCCCAAGAATAAATAGATAATAATTTTTAATTACACCTCCCTGTGTTCGACCTGTATGCTGCACATCTGTATGCTTGCAGAATTTAATTTAAATATCGCGCTTTTCTAATTCATAGATTAGCGTCGATCAAGTTTTTGGCGCCGTTGCCGGGGAGGCAATAATTAAATTTTATTGTTTATTTAATTTCCAATTCGTGTTAGTTTTTATTTCTGTTTATTTTTATTTATTTTTCCTTTTTGTTTTCTTGTATATATAAAAAAAATCTTGATTAGTGAGATTTTGTATTATTTAATGATACTATAATCTACTGTACAAGAAAAAAATCTTGCTCGTTTTTCTTTGATTTCTTTTCCTTTTATTTCTCAATCTATTTCTTTCCCTGTTTATTTCTCAATTTATTTCTTTCCCTGTTTATTTTCCTTCTTGTTTTTTGTTATTTTTGTTCTACAAAAAAATAACTCTTGATTGGTATATTGGATATTATTTATTGATATTACAATCTCCAAATCAAAGAAAAAAAAACTTTAGCATTAACTTTATTTCTTGCCGTCTTTCCATTTTTTTTCCTCAATCTTCTATATCTTCCTTCATTTACAACAAAAAAAAAACGAAAAAAATAATAATTTTCCTTTCCATTTATTTCTCTCTCTTTCAACAAACTCTTTGCTTTTCGCAAATAAAAAAAATCATAAAAAGATTCCTTTTTTACAAGTTTTCCCTGTTTGATTTATTACCTTCTGTTTCTCCTATAATACCATAATATTCTAGATAAGAAAAGAGAAAAAAAAACTTGCATTTTTTTTATTTTGATTGCTTTCCAATCACACCTTTCCCTCACTTCCTCTAATCTCTTTTCATTATTTTTTTTCTTTTTCATTTGTTACTTTCCTATTCTCTCTTTTATAATTAAAAAAAAGGGGGTCGTAAGAAGATTCTTCTTTTGCATTTCTTTCCTTGTTTACATTTCCATTGCTTTAATTCCCTTCTTTTCTCTCTCTTCATATTCTCCATATTATTCTTTCTTCTGCCTTTATTCTTCATAATTCTTTTCCTTTTACATCTGATTCCTTATCTTCTTATATAAATATTCAAAAAAAAAAGCCAAAAATCCTATTTCCTTATTTCCTCCCCATAATTTTGTCTTTCCTCTTTACAAAAGACCTTTTCAATCGTCTACTTCACCCTCTTCATCCCCAACGCATAAAACCTTCAGTCACCCCTCAAACGCTCCAGTCCCTTATATTTCAAACCCCTTCCCTCATCTCCATACACCATCATCTTCACGCCCAAAATCAGCACCACATATTTCAATTCGAAATCCCCAATTCACCATACTCGAAACCTCCCCTTAGCCAATTCGAAGGTCTGAAACCCGATTCAGTTGTTAATATTCGAAATTCGGATCCAAAGATTGATCTTTGGAATTGTTTTAATTGCTTCTGAAAAGAAAAAAAAATAGGGAGGCGGCTTTGTTTATTTATTTTAAGGAAAAAGGGACGTGCTTTGATTTTGTGCTGAACCTAAGGGAGTGCGTGTGAGCCAATTTGTGTTTAAAAGGGTGCGTGTTTTATAGTTGTTGTGGCTTGTTTTTGGAGTACTGTATTTTATTTTGAACGTTTGAAGTGTGTGGCCCTTAGTCATAATAGGGTCTCTTGGGGTTACTTTATTTTCTTTCTGAGTACGGTTGTGATTCCCTTTTCTTTTTCAAAAAAAAAATCTGTGTTTAAAAAAAATATAGTTTTTATTTTGTTTAGTTTCTTTTTAAGTTTTTTTTTAGTTGAGTTTAGTATATAAAAAAAAATCACTTAGTTTTAATCTTCCAACAATCATTATTTAATAATTATTTAACTCTAGGAAATCAAAATGCCGTATCGACAATCTACACCGTACCATTGATTTCTGCCGATATATAACCTATAAGCTCGTACGTCTCAGAGAAAAGCGTTAAGCAAGAGAATAAATTCTCCGCCACCAAACAGATATGTATTTAGTAGAGATCAAAAATACATTTCGAAATACAATATTAGACATGCAATCTTGTCTTTAACTGGGTTAAAGAACCAATGTCATTTAAAACACAGTTCACGATAAACCCAAAATAACATTCCATTAATTATGAAATCTTCACGGAAAATAGATCAATATATAATCGATATCAATTTCCATATCCGACTAATAATATAAATGAAATAACGACAAAGCCTTTTAAATTCCATATATATTAAAAGTCTTCCTCCACAGGAGCTCACTTCGATTATTACCAAATCGAATTCCATTCAATTCAAATTTAATATATTAAATTGGAAAACTTTACTTTGGAAAATTTCCATTAAAGATTTATAAATTCCAAATCACATTTCACTGTTACTCGGGTTAAAGAACGAATGTCGCTAAAAAACACAGTTCGCAATAAATCCAATTCACATTCCATTTTATTCCAATTATGGAAACTCTAATGATCTTAATTAAAAGATTTATTCTTTTCACAAGGGGTTTAATAACAATTTAATTTAAGATACCATTCACGACAAACCCAAAATCCAATTTGATATTAAATATACGTCTCTAAACAGAAATTATATCGGCTTATATTCAATATCAAATTCGGAAACCAACACATACCGTATGGGGAATAACGATATATGTCTATCTTCCAAATTCTTCCACAATATCCATAGGGTCACGGAATCCAATATCGAAATATCCCGAATATAATTTCTATTCAAATCCATTCCAATTCGTGCATTGGAAAAATCCTGGTTAAACTAAAACCATTTCCTTATCCAATTTATTTATTTAAAACCATTGGATTAATTTTCTAGTTAATAACTGGTTCATTTTGATAAAAAAAATATATATTATTTTATCTTTTTAAATATGGAATTTTTCATCCTAATTCTTTCCAAATCATTTATTATGATTTTTACACAAATTATTAATATTTTTTAATAATTTTATTAAGACCCTTTCAGTTAATTTCCATAAACAGTGATCGAACGGCATTTACAGCGACCTTTTCCAAATTTGATTTGGACATAATTCCAAATATTACCCATTAGATTTCAAATCCCTTATATTCGTCTTTTTGATACGGTTTCGGTTTTAGGAGAATCTGACGGTTAGATCTCCTATAATGTCAATTCGAAGTCAATGGTCGAAATTCGCGAGCGGTCGCGGCGCGACGCGTTCTATTCAAGCCATTAATATATATATATATATACACACACATAATATTTCGTTCAAAACGTATTTTATAAATTCGTTTTAAAACGATTCCCACTTTCATTTCAATTTTAAATCAAAATTGAATACTCTTTATCATTATATCTTTAAATGATTATATTTTCAAAATATCTGATTTAGAAATCATTTTCTTTTCGATATTCATTATAAAAATGAATAAAATCGAAATAAAAATCATTCACATCAAAGTAGCGCATATTTAATCAATACGGCTTCACACATTTTAATATTTTCGTGTCCATCCCAAATTAAAACCATATTTTAATCCTTTACGGAATATTGTTTAAAATATTCGTTATTTTAATATTTTTTTTTTAAATATTCGTTATTCCTGAACTGGAATCAGACACAATCAATTACCATATAATTTATTTATATGAATTTCATACAACACATGTATACTACAGCAATGATAACCAATCAACCATCATCCAGAGTGCATTACACAACAGCATAAGCATTAAATATAAATAATTAACGCTTACAAAAGTCTGTCAATTAATCAATTGACATACAACTAAACAATGGAGATTAGAGTACGTCAAATATCATCTCATTACCCGTGTGGGGTTTCAATCAACAAATACTGAATATTATTTGTGTAGTTGGGCGATGTGTAAAATTTATCGTCCCAATCAATGTTAGTTAAATGGGTGTACATAAATAAATCGTCCGATTTGTAAATGAATATTTATTTTCATTTCAGGAGAATTTCATGCCATTCCTATATACATTAAAAATTATATTTTAAATGATAAATTATTTATTTTAACACTTGACTATTTTATATAGTTCATATATTCAATAAAAATGATATTTTTATCGTTCAAACATTTTTTTCAACACATGAATATTTTATACCGTTCATATACACATTAAAAATGACATTTTTAATAATAAATATTTATTTTAGAAAAATTCGGCATTATAACGGCGCGATATTAGAACCGGAGTAATGTCTAGCATTACCCCTCTCCTGATACTGGCTCACGCCATACACAATAATCAATCCAATCAATACACCACAATACGTCAATTTTCAACACAACCAAATTTCCACAATACAGTTCATGGTTTGTACAATAAATAGTGTCGGGGGCTACTAAGCCCCGCCTGCATTCTAGTATATTTTTAGCAGTAAAATAATTAGAGTGAGAAGGAGTTCTCACTTTGGGATCTACTCCGCCGTTATTTTCTAACGCTCCAATTTGTTGTTTTGGTCCCAGACTTTGCAAACGAGCTCCAATCTTCACGCCGTCTTATTTTTTAGCTTAAGTGCGTCATTCCAGATAACTTTCGCCTAATGGAGTTTCTTTCGAAATTGCACCATTTCGCTATAATTTGCGAAGAGACAGTATTTGAACAACAGACTTTGGACGCGTTTTTCCGATGGCTTCGCAATCCAAAATATGACTTCCATATATCCTAATCGAAGAGAAAATTGTGCTCTTCGATTTTAGTATTGTGGAGTTTCGGTCAGAAGCGCACCATTTGGGAGATATTGAGGAAAGAAGTTCAGGGTGTTAAATGCAAAATTGGAAATTGTTAAAAATTGGATTTTTGGTCGGAAGGGGGTCCATGGGCTGACTAGTGGTCGGAGGTTGGTGGCGCTGGGCTGCTGGGGGTCGGGGTAGGCGGCAGTTGGCCGGAGGCAGGGTCTAGGGGTGCTGGCGTCGCAGTTTTAGGATGTGGGGTTGCGAGTTGACCGGAGAAGGAGGGGGGAAGGCGAATCGGAGGGTGGAGGGCGATGCGGCCGGCGGTGGTGGGCTGACGGGCGGTGCGGTGGACGTAAGGGGGGGCGACTCTAAAGGCTGCGGGTTTTTATTTTTTTATTTTTCCCCTTTTGAAAATGAACGATGGACGAGGGAGAAGGAGAAGGGTTAACTCTTTATAATATATTATTTTTAATTCCAAAAAGTAACTTTTTAATTCGAACTCCAAATCGAACCCAACGACTATCATCGCTAACTAATTACCCCCATTTCAAACATAATGGAATATGTTTCGTAAGCCAATTCGAATGTTTCGATCAGTTTTAATCAAAATTAAAATATAAATTAATATGACGTTCAATATTGATTTCAATGTACATTTTTAATTACCGGGGCCGCATACTGACTCCAAAAATTCCAGAAAAATAAATCTAGCTTTGTTTTTATGATACGGTCCTAACAAAACTAATTTAATTGAATTTAGAGACCGTTTGAAAAATAGTCATTTTCCAGTCGATTAAATTCAAACAGAAATTGCCACACATTTAAATCCACCACGCTCACAAATCAATTCCAAAAATTATAAAAATTGGAATCTAGCAATAATTTGACATTCCGAATCCAACAAAAGTAGTTTCATTGAAAATGGAAGTCGTTTGCAAAATGATTATTTTTAAGGGCTATATATTATGTAATATATATGTATATAAATTCCATACCGACTATTCTGAATTTTGAACTGGACATAACTTTTAATTTATATTATGAAATCTCAGTTTCTTACATTCGTTAGAAAGATATAATTAATCAAATTCAAATATTTCTGGTTTTACTGAAATCCGATTTATTTTGCATCCTGTACATTCAATTAAATTTTAAAAATCAAATTTTCAAATTACCATGCCATTTCAAGCTCGCTTTATAACTAAAATAATTTTTTACATTCCAACTTCGATTAAAATAAAAAATTTAGTTGTTATTATTTAAAATGAATAATTTTAAATATTCAAATTCCATTAAAATTGCAAAAATAAAAGTTTTAAACTGGTTCTGAAAATTCGGGTTGTTACAATAAATTTACATTGTTATCCATAAATAATTCAAGTTTTAACATTAATTTTAAGAATTAGTTTATTTATCTATGAAACAAACTATCCATGTGCATGTTGTCTATAAATAAAGATGCAAATAATTTATATATATGTTATTTCTCTAGCTTAAGTTATTGAAAAAATATTTTTTTTTATGAAATACTACAAAAAAATCATGTGCGGTTGGTACGGTTTACCGCGGTTATCAAAATCCGCAATCGTAACTGTTACTGTAGTAGACGCCAGCCGTGTGAACGGTTAGTGCGGTTTGGCTGTGGAACAGTCCGACAGTAGCAGCCCTATAAAAATATGTATATAATGGCTTGGTTTTGTAAGTGAATGACTAGGTGCACTAAACAGTAGGTGAAATGTATTGCTACAAAATATCATTTAGACATCTTCATCTTTATTACCTTATCAAAACTTATTAACGCTTTTCAACTACACTTGATAACAAGTACACACTAAGTTGATTACAAGATGTTAAATTCCTCAGCCTTTGTCTTTCCCGACTTTACATATGTCAAATTCTTCTCATTCATGAATATTTACAAGATCTGGTCATTTTAACAGCACGGCGGGACTTTCTCATCAATTTAATCATATTATTTGTGGTTGTGTTTTAATTGAGAACATGAGAACAAAGAGATTGAGGACAAAAAAATTAAGTTGATTACAATGATCTGATTGTGTAATTTTTATCATCCATACCGCAAAAAATACATCCAAACTTCATTACCGAAGCTGTCGAGCTACAGGTATTGAATTTTGTTGTTACAATAACATCATTGGGATAAGTAAATAAATACCTAATATAAAAAGTGAAAGGAGAAATACTTGAAGAGAAATTGTACTACACTATAACCCTACGTGTTTATAAAAGCTCTTACAAATCTCCACATACATCTTCTCGCTTATTTACAATCGAATTTAAGTATATCAAAATAAAGGTTTAGTCATGCAAACAGAACGTCGCATAAGAAGCTGGTGGTGGTACATGCCTTTGATAATGACTTGACTAAATATAGTCACCAAGAAGCATGCGTAGGCCATTTCTTTCTGGTTCCAGTACTGCAGTCTGCAATTGTTCCCGTGTCGATCAATCAACAAATTGCTTAGGTGACTTGCAACTTAAGACGAAACCAATTTTAGTTTCACCTTAGTCGCGCCGAATTTTTCTTTCAAATCAGTGTCCTCATCCACGACACAACTTCTTCAATCCTCTTTCTTGTTTCTACCCATCAATTTTCCGACAATTTGAAAGTGAAATTCGATTTGGGTTTTGAGCAAAGGTATAACATTAAATATGATGATCAATGCAAGCGTAGAACAGAAACAAAGCTTGGGCAAAGTTATTTTGAATCTGAAATTTTCATATTTTGACAAGTAAGTAGCATGGCATATTAATGTTAAGGTATGTTTCAAAAGGTTCTTTTGAATAATCTTATAGATTTGACGCGAATGCCATTTTGTTAAAGTTTTCGAAAACGTGTTGAGGTCCAAAAACATCCTTTGAATAGTTACACATGTTAAACATAGTGATATAAATTTGTGTAAACTGTGATGCAATTTTATTGATGATTCAAAAAGAGTTTCTAGTACATGATTTTAATGAGGACATAAACATATAATTTGATTCAATTCTATTTGTTATAATTTTGATCTTTCATTTATAGAACATTACAAGTTAAGGTTTTATTAGTTTCCATATAAGCCATTATTCATTTAGTAAAAGTTAATAGCACGCAATCTTTGTAATTCTGATGTAATGATATGTTTACAAAAAGAAACAATTGTATTCTAAAAATATGCTGAATATATGAATATTAGCATTCATCTCAGTTTAGAATGAAAAAATTTATTCGTTTGTAAAACCTTCGGTGATTTGAATAAATAACTAGTAGTTGGTACATACATACATACATACATATATATATATATATATATATATATATATATATATATATATATATATATTTATAAAATCAAGAAAAAGGGAAATTGTTCTAATGTTTGGCACCCTCATTATCATAATACCGTCCATAAGAAGAGGATAGTAAACCTTATATGTTTTCCTTCTTGAATTTCAAGTATCGTATGGTTCTAAGGTTACAATATAAAAGGCCACTCAGTTTAGGTCATTTCATTTCTAGATGGAATTAAAACACAACTAATTGGTCATAAACGGCAGCGGATGTAGCAATGGTCAATTTAACAACTGACTTTCCTTTTGGCTAAGCGTTTATAGTTTTTCCTCGTAATAATGCATAGGCTTGAAAATAAAAGATTTTCAAGAGTAATTCACATAACTGTTCTAAATATGATAAAAAATATTAATGTTCTTTATGTGTCCCCTTAACAATAAACCGTAAAATTATTTTATTAACTATTTATGGAAAGCAATAATAAATTTGATATGGTTTAGAATGGAATTCTACTTTATATTATAATGTTAAACATGATAATATTTATATTTAGTGGTCATGGTTTGGATTGATAATTTTACATATATAAAATTATATGCTTTGTGAATCCAAATTCATCAAAAGTAATGATTTTTCATTTATAAAATGTTCTAACACATAATATAAAATTTAAATGTTAAAATCATTTATGGGCCAAAGAAAAAATAAAAGGAAAATATAACTTTTCCCCTTATATTTCAAGAAGTTGAAACATATTGTCAAATCATGAATGCTAGTAAACGTATTAGTGCTAATTAAGAATGGTGTTGATTTGACAATTAATTTCATTTTCCTAAGCATAAGTTGGGGTTTCTCGGCTGATGCACTAATAAGAAAATAATAAAATATTTTAAATTGTTTTAATTGTAAAGTTCTACAAATAATAAAGATGAGAATTTCAAATGGTTAAATCATGTAACTGATTTGTGACATATCTATGAAACAAAATAAAAGAATTTAACAATTCATTAGATTAGCATATCATTTTCCTTTCAATAGTAGGATTTGAAATGTATAGAGTTGCAACTCCCCACCCCGAGACCTCTATTAGTAAAGAGCATTACGAGGAATGTCATCTGCTTTTGCAAGAATAAGTCTTGTTAGAAGCGATCATCCATACTCTTTTATTAAATAAACATCAAGAGTATCGATAAAATGCACAACAATTTTTTCCACATGGATTGACACTCTTAATCTTTGTTCAATACAATACATGGTGGCTAAAACGTAATTCTGAAAGAGCACGATTAACTAATACATTATACATCACGGAATAGATCACCCAGCACAAGATACATATACATATAATATACAACATACAGTGTCATAAAAGTGGTAAACAACCATAATACATACACAAAGAATCTCAAAAGAACATACACAACATCAGTGTACATGGATTATAAATGAACATCTACGCAAAATAGCAAACTAGATAGCCCAAAACTTATAGTTCCATGGCGAAAGCAAAAGATATCAACAATAGCTGAAGAAACTGGAAAAGCCCAGTCTGATTCGAGCACTAACACACATAGCTCAGTCTAGTCAACAGTGAGTAATAATAGGTACAATAAGATCAAAGATAAAATAAGATAGGCAACTCATTATCAAAAGAGTAGGGTGATGATAACACAAGGGGGATAAATCAAGTTAAGTTCTTATGTCATAAGTGAAGGATATACACCATGTTTCTTGTACTAGCTCTAGGCCAAGTACACTACAAGAAAACACTGATTTTACAGCGGAAAAATCCATCACTAAACTCTCGCTAAAGGCCTATTAGCGACGAATTTACAGCAGAATACGACTGTCGCTAAAAAAACACGTCGGTAATTTCAAGTTCTTGAGAATCTTTTTGCTGTTAAGAATAAATAAATAACTAATTAAAAATACCTGGTAATGTCAAGTTCTATACGAATTTTAAAAAACTATCATGTGAATCTCTCTCAACAAGAAAGCTAGAAATGTGATAGCCATAGGTTCTCGCCCTTTGCACAAGCCTTAGAGATGCCATCCAAAGACCTAAAAAAGCATCAATTTAATAATGCAATGCTTCTTAAATGGAATATGTGTTACTATTTTTTATTTCTAAGTGAATTGAGAAACATCTTTATGTTTGCATGACAAGTTTATTTGTTGCGGTTTTTCAGTCGGTAAGGTTTTTAGGGTATGCTGCAGTTTTATGGTTAGCAATATGTATTATCTATGTATCATTGAATAAGATTGATGCCATATATATATATATATATATATACACACACACACATACATACACAAATATATTGAGTTGAAAATATTTCATCATTAAAATTCACACAATTAGCTGCTAATAATATTACATAAATTACATGAAAGCAACAATGGGACCAATGATCACACAATTTATTGACTACAACGATGTACAAACGTAATTTATCGATTGCAACCAAGTACAAACAAAAAGATATGTACCCATGGATTCGTTTATGAAGTCGGATTATTGGTTGACCAATTAGTTTCTATAGGATTTAATTAATTTTTCCAAATAGACCGCTTTTTATAAAATTTATTTGAATTAATTAAATTTTTATATAACTTGGTTAGATTATATGCACTTCTTCATTCCAAAGCACTTCAGTTTTCTATTTGTTTTTATGTCATGTTCTATCTCTTACTTGCTCCTATGTTCTATAAAAACCAAGGTTTGATATTGCAATGCTCTATATCGAGCCAAGTCCATATCAAAAAATTTAAACAGCAAAGTAAGGCATGTAATGTCAACTTATACAGTACATATTACACTATTTGATATAGGATTTGGATTTTGATGCGTCAATTTTGCATTCTATATAGTAGGGGTAGTTGATGACTAGGTTAAATCCAAAACAATGATAAGGCCGACTAAAAGTCTGCTATTCCCCTTACCTTAAAAAGATAAGGCCTGCTAAATACATTTGACCGTTATGAAAATCTAGTGTTAAAGAAAAGTCCAGTTATAAAGACAACTATTTTAGTCTCAAATAAGTTTTGTTGGCATGTATTTTAATACATCATGTTTGAGGTATCTAGGACTTAAAAGATGGTTTAACTCATTCATTGTCAGTTACAAGTTACAATAGAAGGGAATCTTACTTATTTGTTGCATATTTAATTTGAATTGTTAGCCTGGGCATATTTAGTGCATAAGAGTGTTTATGTTATTTAGGAAAACAAAATACTACTATAAAACCTACCTATTTTTTTGGGCATTATAATTTGGTACTAGAGTTTTGGCTTTAATTTACACCATCATTCGCAGTCAAGTCAAAAAAGCACCTCTTTGTTTAAACTGAGAAAAAAAGGAGAGCATTTAAATTGACAAAGGCTCAGACGGTTAAAATGTTGGGATTGTTACATTTTTTGACCAAAAATTTGTATCTCTTAGTTTATAAAGTGGTTTAGCAGCTATCATGCCTCAAGGGCCACTTTTTCTCCATTGACTACGGTGATAGCAAGAACATGGACTATGTCATATTTACAATATAGATCTGGAATATGTTCATAGAACTGGACGTGCAGGGATTGGATATTACACATCCTAAATTGCTCCATGTTCTCCCTATATGTCTAACAAAATATGATGCGAGCAGAAGTTCTAGTAAACTTTTTCATGAAGTCACAAAACATAAAATAGATATAAATCTAAAATGCCGCACAATATGAATAATGAAAATATACTAAACATTCATATACAATAAACTAACATCGATGAGTCTAGTGACATCCAAGCATGACTTCCTCTTTAACCAATAATTTCAGAATGATGGACAATCAACACAAGTGCAGACTCAGATCTGAACCAAAAACAATATTATTGTCGAACCACAGCTGCCGTCCAACCAAAAAAAAGCGTAATAAGAGATCTATTATAGTATATTGCACTCTAAAATAATGTGAATAGAAGACAGTAGAAGAAAAAATAGATGCATAGTGGAACCTGTACTACATACATGCAGCATGCCTATTGATGCCATCACGCACGGCCGAAACCCATTATGCTAAACTGCACAAAAAAGGAGTATGTTCGGATTAGAACTAGGATTACAACTAAATCCCATCGACACTAAAAAAATAAACATATATGGTTCATCTAATATAAACATAAGAATGAATATATTTTGCTAGTTACATTCTTGAAATAAGACATAATATATTGTCCTTGCAACCCACGGATTAAAGCTGAACATTTTCATAATTATTAGATTTAACATATGTATCTACTAAAAAAACAAAATAAATGGTTAATGTAGCGTGGACAAAGGCTCCCAAGCCAAACACAATTATATAACTGATTTCCCCCTCATTGCATAAATTCTCTGATTGAAAGCACTTACATTTGTCGAATGGAAGCAACTAAATATGATAATATTAAATCAGTCCATCCAATGAACTGCACGGTACTAGCATGAAATGTTGCATAAATGTATGAATTCCAATCAAGAGCCTAATATCACAAAATGGAACAGAAGTCAAATCTACTTAATTTCAAAAAAAATACATAATAATTAATGTTTGTAAAACCAAAAGAAAAAATAATATAGTAAAACGATGATCCAGTAAAAGAAATTAGATTACCTTTCCTAATATCCTTCACTGCAATTAGTTTCACCTACAATAGTAGAAATTGCAGTCAACAGGTGACGGCATATGGAACTCAAGACTTTCTATCACTTGTTTGACGGCGTGATTAATCATACTCAGCTATACAGAGTCTTGTACCACTGACTCTAGAAAGAACCTTGTACCATGGGTGATTATATTGATTATTCTAAACAAAAACAAATTTATATTCTTAATATGAACTTCGTTAGCTTGCGATAATACTATCTCCAATCTTGAATCAAGAGTTGCTTCCTCGCAGCAGATGAACACAAAGTTTTATGTTGTCGTTACTCTCAAGTTTCTAAAGCCCTAGCTCAATACCAAATTATAAGCCGTAATATACATGAAAAAGATCTATTATCAAAGAAAACAGTTGTGGATACCTATTCAATGAAGCGAGCAACAATCAAGGCTAGCAGCAAACGAGGCACCGATTACAATATTGTAGAGTGCAAATTGCAGTTACAAAGTATTTTCTGCACCGATTACCATTAAGTAGTACTTCATTTTTTATTTGTATACGTAACATTTCAATAATAGAAGTGAAACCGTACTATTTTACGTAAATGGTAAATGTATAATCCTGTAACAATACATAGTCATTTTACTCATAACATGACATGTTCATCTCTTAATTTGGTAGAGCAAAGATGGTCGCATGCATCGTGTCATGCACTTAGGCTTCAATAAAGCTTTTATATCTCTGTATACTGTGCACCATCGACGATGGTAATGAATGACCAGAATTAGTAGATCAATCTAGGAGATTTCTTGTTTCATGTAACAAAACTTATTTCATTTTGGTAGTTTGAAGTTATTACATGCTGTAAAATATGCACCTAGGAGATTTACTTCATCATTAAAATTGGAGTTTTCTTATAACGAATATTGGTCAACTTGCGTTTGCTTAGAAAAAAGATGAGTAAACAGATTTCCATAGTTTTTTCTTGATGAAAATCAGTTTTGTTTTCTGTACTTGTAGATTTTCAGAATTTCTTTATGAATTTTTGGGACAACATTTATCCAAACAAAAACTGGTTAGCTATTTTATTTGGATGCGATTAGTTTAGGTAGCATTCTTTTTCAACATGGACGGTTCACATTAGGATCTGCATTTGACGCATTGGACGTATTGGATGTTGACTTCGCCGAACTGTCCATTTAAAATGAACGGTGAAATTTTATCCCTTTTTGGGACAAATTTTATAGAAGAAATAAAATGAGTTTTGATATTTTTATTCATTCAAACCTATGAATGAAACTAAATCATCAAAATTGTTTACTGGATTTGTTTGCTTTGTATTTACAAAGAAAAATAGTTTTCTTAAAAGGAAATACAGCAAGCAAAATCAAATTTGAAATTTATACATGTCGTTACCGCTAGTTTTAAATATAAATAGCTACAAAAGGATGATATCATATTGTATATGTCAAAAAAGCTAACAAAAGCATATGGAAACAATTGTAATAGAGTATACAAAGAACGAAAAAACTCAACTGTGAATATAAACGGTTTCAGGAAATCACAATAACCAATGATAACTCTGAACAATTGTGAAAAAGGCATTAATTAGGTGTAATCAAGGAAAATTACCTTTAGTTTAGATCTAGTGAAGTGTAAAGCTGAAAATTGTCCGATCTATCTTTCCAATTGAGAAATTCAATCGTGTCGATGAAAATAATGTTCTAACTTGATTTGAGAAAGAAAACCTGAACTGCAAAATTAACAGCCAAATCTAGAAGAACGAGTGGTGCTTAGGTTGCTTCAATCTAAATCCATAAGTTTTGTTTAATTTTTGGGTGTTTGTATTTCCGGGAACGATGAGAAGATAGGGTTTGCTGGGAAGGAAAAGAGGAATTTCTTGGAGAGATGAAATGAGAAGGATTTTGAGAAGAATTGTCTGTGTTTTCTATTTGTGTGAAAGGATATCTCAGATCACAAATAGGATTATAGATATGACGGTTAGCGTTCCTCCCAGTAGTAGCACGCCGATCATTGAGTAGGAATTAGTTTGCATTATTTGCTGATTCTTGAAAAATGTTATTCCTAGATCTATGAGTGAGCATTTAATAGAAATAATTCAAAGCTTTTTAATAATACAAGGAAAGTTTTTAAAGCAATAATTAATTCAAAGCTTATTATTATCATTATTTTGAAAAACAATTCAAAGCTTATTAATAATACAAGGAATTTTTTAAACAATAATTAACAAGCTATTTCTCTAAAACTAAAATTTAGATGCAAAGCCAGATGAAACTACTGTAAAACATTTTTTAAAATCTTTCTTTCTACTTAAGTTGTATACTTTTAATTTTGATGATTTAATCTTCAAAAGTCTTTTCTCTTCTAAACTCAAACTTTATTTAAAGTTCAACATTTTTTAACATTCGTATTTTTTCCAAGCTTTCATTATATTGTTTCTACGATACAAATTTCTACAAACCCATTATTTTTAGTGAATTTTGTTTTTGAATTTTAATGTTTTACATTATTTAACTCTTTCTTAAAAGTTACTTTAAGGCAGTGTGAATGAAGATTCATTCTTTAAGATAGACAAAATATATTTCGATCTTTTAGTCATTCGTAATAACGCGTTTATTTTGTGAAATAGGTTAATCTCATAAAACTCTTTCTTTTTGTTAAATTAAATCTCTTGATTTGTTTTTAATTCGCTATGAAAATATAGTTTTATGACAATCAGAATGTGTCATTTATTTACATTGCAAAACAACATTCCATAAATAAGGAAAATTATCTTTTATGATATATAGTATTGTTATTTAAGGTATATTCCACAGCCATTTTTAAGACGTGGTCAAAGTGCTTTATTTTACAACATGTTGCCTTCAAATGTTGTTGGATATGCTTTCCACAATGCTTTATTGATTAAATGTTGTGAAAGACGTTTACATTTATAATGGTTTAAGGAACTGTTGCAGAAAACCAGTTGTAAAAGGGTTATTTTCTTGTAGTGTCAGAGAGCTATTTAAGAATTGATTTCAAGAAGAGGAAATGGATAGGATCAAGAGCGGACACAACATAAACACCACTATTCCCATCACTTTCAAATCTGTGACAAAAAATGATAGACCTTGCCCCCCATCCGCCTCAACCCTCCGCTGCAATAACGATCTCTGACGACCCCAACAACTTTGGATTCTTGAAGAGATTAAATTCAAGTGGTAGAGTATATTTTTCAAGATGGAGAAATTTGTTAGGAATCGGAACGAGTGACTAATCATTAGTCAATATTTTTTTTGTTTTCTTTTTGACGTTTGGATAAATAATGACCAGGTCAAGCTTACGTTCAATCTGATGTGTTAAACATCGATCCTATTAATTGTCATGGTTATAATTGTTTATCCTCTAATTTCAAATTAAAAACAAACTATTTATATGTTAGGCCAAAATCTGGGCCTAACACCCAAATGTAGATCACATATCACAAAATGCAGAAAAAAGCAAAAATAGAGGACACACGAAGTTTTTATAGTGGTTCGGCTCAAACCAAGCCTACGTCCACGTTATCTCTTTTTAAATCCTAAGAAGTTACAAGTACAATTAGGTTTATACACGAAATCCTCGTGTTTACAATGAAAAGAAGTGAAAAAAGTGAAGATTATACACGAAATCCTCGTGTTGTAGTGTGGAATTTGGCTCCTTTGCTGCTGAAAATGTTTTGCAGAGAGCAATGGTGGAAGACGTAAGGAGTTAGAGCCAAAAGATCCTTGAAAATGCCTTTAAATGGTGTATTTATAGCTGCAGGAGAGCTTCTGGGAAGACCGGTTCGTGATGGGGTACGTGACACCCGATCCGGGAAAGTAGGAGCAGAAGTAGCCTTGAGAATAAGTCAAGATCTACACATGTATCAGCAGATGCAGGGATCGGTTCGTGGTCATAGGGTCAGGTCGTGATGTGGGCTTCACGAGCCGATGTCTGGTAGCGAGCTGGAGTGGTGAAGCTAGTGCCCACGATCGGGTCGTGGAAGAGGGTCGTGGTCCACCTGAGCTCCACGAGCCAGAGTTGGTTTCACGAGACAGGAGCATGTCACGAGTCGAGGAGGGTGCTTCACGATTGGAAGGAGAGGGCGATCGGATGAGGGGCAAGCAGAGTTGATGAGCCAGGTTCCTGCTCACGGGTCGAGGTGGATCCCACGAGCCATGGTGGACCCCACGAGCCGATCCATATTCTGAACTTTCTAATGTTTCGTCACTTCATCCAAGCGATTGCCAGATTACATCAGTTTACGGAAATGGGCATAACTTCCAAACCGTAAGTCCGATTGAGCCAAACGAAAGCTCAACCTGAAGCTTATTTAGAGAGCTACAAGTTTTACAATGCAAAGCACCATAATTGCTGTTTTCGGGCCCAAAGTAGGTCATCTGATAGGAGTTTCGGGCCATTCTTTGTTTGTGATGCGATTTCGGTCAAACTGCTTCATGTCTGCTGACGATGTTTTCAGTGCCTGCGCATGCTGATATCCAGATATTTTATATGTGACAGCTTTTACCAAAAAGTATGTCAACAAGTTTGCCCCCAAAACATATCTTGCTGGTTGAAGGAAGATGTTTCTCGATAATTTAGGAAATCTATAAGCCATAGAAATCCGACAACGCCATGATCTCGCCGGGTCTGCCAGCTACAGATATAATCCATATCTGTAAAGGGATAAAGGTAAAAAAAATGTGCCAAATCCTGATAGTATTATTCAAACTTTCCAAGCATAAACCACATTTCGACGTCTAATGAGCATACACCATACTCAAGAGACGTTTGAGTCATCCTGCCAAATCCTGGCAAGGGCCAAACTGTAACAACTAGAAATCTCACTCAATCCGAATCGATCGCTAAACCGATCAAGACCGTTCGAAACCCCTGATTGTTTTGAGAACACGACAAATCGGATCACAAACAGAAGAACATTTCATTGTTAATTACAACAGTTCCATCAGAATACAAGAATATACAGAGCATGAATAAATGTTACACATTCGATAAATATCAGAGATTTACAATATATTACATTGCAGTGGAAAATAATACAAAACACAACTGAAGGAGATACGAATACAAAGCTTCCCGAATATCGTTCCAGCTGTAAATCAGGATCCTATGAATATAAATCTGCAAATCCAAAACTACTAGCTGCCCGTGTCAAAATAAGGGCACGCAGGGTTTAGGTTAAAACAATAAACTCCCGGTCAGTCATGTGACTGGTGTGAGAAATAAAATAGTTATTTAAAACTCTACTTTAAAATTATGTAAATCAAGGGACCACGTCGTATAACACGGAATGGGTTTCCTCCCAAGAATACTAGTGCATATAACAAAACAACGCAATGCATTTGGAAAAAATGAAGCTATTATAAGACCCAGGTCCCATCACATAATGCAACACAAGCCCGAGGACAGGGTTTTACCTTATAATAGCCAAAAATGCTTGGTACGTGAATTTCATCTTTTATTATTACTATAAGTGTATAGTGTCAAAACAATTTCAATCATAAGTATCAATCATTGATGACATAAGTGCCCCATAGCACTATGTCGCCATATATAGGTTCTACAATCAAAACCGCAAAGTCACGTATTGGAAGTTGGATTTCTGTCTGTGAACCGAGGTCAGGGATCGTCTTCAAGACAATCTAGCCTACCATGTCTTAGGACCCAGACTCAGGTGGGCCCTTGGATCCTCAGGGTCGGTCCACCGATGTGGATTAAAATGCCTGAACACTGCATTTTCCCACCCTTCAGGGCGTAAATGAGCCAAATGACTCCATCGGCTCCACATAGTCACCGATATATCCGAGGCGCCTCGCAATCCAACAACCACATAGGTGAAAATAATATAAATGTGAGGGCTGGTAGGTCACTGACACCACCCTAGCTAGAAGGAAATGCATGCCCTCCCTGAGGTCCTCTCCCGTTTCTGGTTCACACCGGGGTGTGAGGCTCGCAAATTAACGCTACACAAAGCTGTGCCACACAGGCGGTGCTTTGATCATCAACCACAAGACTCTGCTTTTCAACAGAAGCCTTGATCATTTGCATCTTAGCATGCCACACAGGCAAACCACTCCATGCAACCGATATCCATCAATCACACAAAATGATATCCAATGTCAGGCACACAGTCCATTTACAAGTCTGTTCTGGGTCTGAACGAAACTGGAGGCACCTTGTACCTCGCATATCCATCGATCTCCAAGTACGTCTGGACGATCACCAACTGATTCCCTCCTCTTGGGTGTACAGCCCAATCAAGATCATCAGTAATTATCCAAACGATGGGAAGACCTCCGGTCTTCGACCACCATCTTTATCCTCGACACATCGTCGAATCAGTTATTCATAATGGGATAAACCCGGTCTTTCTGAATAACTCGCTTATATAATAAACAAGTGTTACACAAACACAACATACGCCTCATTCCAATTCAGAATATTCTTTTATTCAAATATTCTTATACTTTGGGAAAGGTTCCCATTAATTTTATACAAGATAAATTCCTTAAATTTATTCTTTAATCTTCCTTTGAATATCAATTCAAACCAAATTATGGTTTATCCAAACTAGTCAGGTTTAACGAACCTTACTGAAGTAGTCATATGTTTTAGTTTCCCAATCCCAACCTATTCATCCAATGAAGTAAAACTGGTAATACTTCATATCTAACACCACGGTGTTATCGGTAAATTCAATTACCATTTCACATTCAAATCTAATTAAAGATTTAACTATCGCCTGGAGAAAAACTGGTGATACTCCATTCTCGATCATTTCAATCTAATTAAAGATTCATTAAAACTCCACTTGGTTTTAATCTTCCCAAAAATCAATATTAATGACTGTTTAACTTGGGAAACCATATCCCGTCTTTAATTGGGTTAAAGAACCAAAGTCATTTAAAACACGGTTCACGATAAACCCGAAATCACATTCCATTTCATCAGCCTTTAACCGTAAATTAGTAAGTGAACAATTCCCTAAGTATTAACCCCAAAGGCCGAAACAAACATCAGATCAATACCCAAGAAACCATTCAACTTAACTAATCTCCGGTTAGTTTTTGATTCTCTTAACTTCGTTGGGTCTAAGAACAGTATTATTAAAGATACCAATCATGACAACCCAAAATCACATTCCATTAATGATGGAATCTTCATGGAAAAACAAATCGATATATATAATCAATATAAACTTCCATATCCGACTAATAATATAAATGGAATAACGGCAACGCCTTTTAAATTCCAGATATATTAGCAGTTTTCCTCCATAGAAATTCACTTCGATTATTACCAAATCGAATTCCATTCCATTCCAATTTATTTTATTAAATTGGAAAACTTTACTTTGGAAAATCTCCTTTAAATCTTATCAAAAAGATTTATAAATTCCAAATCCCATTTCACTGTAAATCAGGTTAAAGAACGAAAGTCATTAAAACAAAGTTCACGATAAACCCAATTCACATTCCATTAATTATCGGGTTAAAGAACAAGTGTTACTTAAAACACCGTTCACGATAAACCCAAAAATCAATTCCAATTCCATTCCAATTAAATATCATTTAATTGGTATACTTTATTAAATCTTTTTCTCATCTGGGTTTAAGAACAGTGTTAAGAAGATACCATTCACGAAA
Organism: Allium sativum; assembly: GCA_030737875.1. Lineage (NCBI taxonomy): Eukaryota > Viridiplantae > Streptophyta > Magnoliopsida > Asparagales > Amaryllidaceae > Allium > Allium sativum. The sequence goes on along the minus strand of CM060921.1, from coordinate 136,112,451 downwards.
ACCCAAATCCCATTTGACATTAAATACAAGGCTCTGAATAGAAAATATATCGGCTTATATTCAATATCAAATTCTACGACCAACAAATATCGTATTGGAAACAACGATATAAATGTATCTTTAGAATTTCCATAACAATATCTGTATAATCACGAAATCCAACATCGAAATATTCCAAAGACAATTTCGATTCAAATCCATTCCAATTCAATTATTGGAAATTCTGGTTACTTTTAAAACCCTTTCAAATTCAATTTATTTATTTCAAGAATAAATGGATTATAATTCTAGTTCAAAACTAGTTCATTTCGATAAAAATCTATTTTTATCTTTTCAAACATGGAATTTTTCATCCCAATTCTTTCCAAATCATTTCTTATGATTTTACACAAATTATTTCTATTTTTAATAATTTTATCAAGGCCCGTATAGTCGATTTCCATAAACGGCCATCGAACTGCACTTACAACGGCCTATTACAAATTTGATTTGGACATAATTCCAAATCCAGATGTTAGATTTCAAATCTCTTGTATTCGTTAAAAAGCTCTTTTCGATATGAACCCAACGGTTCTGGTTTTAGGAGAATCCGACGGTCGGATCTCCCGTAATATCCGTTCGAAGTCAATGGTCGAAATTCGCGAACTGCCGCTGCGCGGTGCGTTCTATTCAGGCCATTATATTATATATAATATATATTTCGTCGATTTCCTTCTAAAACGTATTTTATAAATCGTTTTAAATTCGTTTTCAAAACGATTTCAACTTCATATTCAATTTCAAATCAAAATTGAATATTCCATATCATCGATATATAAATGATAATATTTTCAAAACATTATATTTTGAAATCAATTCTTTTTCGATATTCATCATAAAAATGAATAAAATTGATATAAACATCGTTCACGTCAAAATGGCGCCAATCTAATCGACATGGCTTTGTATATTTCTATTTCAAATATTTCTATCTCAAATATTTCTTTTCCAAATATTTCTTTTCAAATATTTCTTTTCAAATATTTCATTTCAAATATTTCTATTTCAAATATTTTATTTCAAATATTTTATTTCAAATATTTCTATTTCAAATATTTCATTTCAAATATTCCTATTCCAAATATTTCTATTCAAATATTTCTTTTTCAAATATTTCATTTCAAATATTTCATTTCAAATATTTCATTCAAATATTTCTATTTCAAACATTTCATTTCAAATATTTCATTTCAAATATTTCATTTCAAATATTTCATTCAAATATTTCTATTTCAAACATTTCATTTCAAACATTTCATTTCAAACATTTCATTTCAAATATTTCATTTCAAATATTTCTATTTCAAACATTTCATTTCAAATATTTCTATTTCAAACATTTCATTTCAAATATTTCATTTCAAATATTTCATTTCAAAACTGGAATGAGGCCCAATCAATTACCATAGATTTTATTTCTATGGATTTCCATACAACACATGTATATATCAATAGTGATAAACAATCACCCATCATCCAGAGTGCACTACTCAACTGCATAAGCATTGAATATAAATAATCAACGCTTACAACAGCCTGTCAACCAATCGATCGACATACAACTAAACAATTGGGATTAGTGTACGTCAATATCATCCCAACACCCGTGTGGGGTTTCAATCAATCAAACACATATTTTCTTTGTGTAGTTGGGCGATGTGTAAAATTTATCGTCCTAATCTATGTCAGTCAAATAGGTGTATATAAACAAATCGTTATGATTTGTAAATGAATATTCATTTTCATTTTAGGAGAATTTTACGCCATTCATTTACACGTTAAAAATTATATTTTTAACGTTAAGATATTTATTTCAACACTTCACTATTTTTAACAGTTCATACATTCAATAAAAATGTTATTTTTAACTAACACTTTATATTTCAGAAAATTTTGGTAGCATAACGGCACGATACTAGAAACGGGATAAGGCCTAGCCTTATCCCCAGTCTAATAATGGCCTGCGCCATACACAAACCAAATTCTAATCAATTTCACATTCACACCACAAACCAATATTCAACCAAACACATCAATCAAGACAAACAACCAAACAAGTCGTACATGGTCTATGGATGACGGGGAACAGTTCATATATGCAGTTACATAATAAATAACTGTATAAAGAAAATTAAAGTGAGGAGTTCTCACCGAGAAGCTAAACCAAACGCCGCGACTCTTCATATGTAGAAAACCTTCGCTGTGTTCGCCTTTTTCCACTTTCTTCGTCCGTATTCGCTACATATATAAAAATCACATTTTTATTCTTGTATTGTTCATATAAAAATCATATTTTTATCGCTTTATCCCAATAAATAAAAATCATATTTTTATCTCTTCTTCATATATTTTACAACGCTTCTTTCTATAAATTATATTTTTATATTTCTATTTCTTATATAAAGATCGAATTTTTATTGCTACTTCATATATATAAAAATCAAATCTTTTACATTTTAAAAATCATATATATAAAGTTCAAATCTTTATTCTAAAATAATATATTTAAAGTTCATATAATAAAAATCAAAACTTTATGCATATAAAAACTAAACTTTTCTCAATAAAGATCTAAGCTTTTCTAAATAAAGATCTAAGCTTTACTATAAACTAAATCATATCGTTTTTATTAATAAAATCTTAGTTTATTTATTAACCTAAAATCATTATTTAATAAACTAAAACATTAAATATATAAAAAGAAATCAGTAAAACTCACTGTTTGAAGGGAAAGGAGGGTTTCTAGGGCCCGTCGGAGGGCGGAAGGGGGTGTGTCGGTCGTCGTGGAGGCAGCCTTGAACGGAGGGGCAGCGGCTGTTGGGTCAGGATGGCGGCGGGATCGAAATTGAAGATGGTAGAGGAGGAGAGAGGGGCGAAGGTCGAGGGAGGAGTGAAGGCTCCTAAGGAGGCGGCGGCGGTTGGGGGGGCTCCAGCGTGGGCTGCGTTGCGGTTCAGCGCCAGGGCGTGGGGGGCCAACGAGCAGAAAACGGTTTTTTTTTCTTTTTAGATCTGAAGTGAAAAAGGGAGGGGGGAGATGGAAGATAATATAATATATTTATTTATTTATTATATTCTTCACTTCAAAAAGTTGACTTTTTATCCGGACCCCGATTCGAACCCAACGACTGTCGTCCCTAGATAAATACCCCCATTCCGAACACAATGGGATATGTATCATAAGCCAATTCGACCGTTTCGATTAGTTTTTGTTAAAATCAAAATATAAATCTATATATTGAACTTGAATACACATTTCAATTTATCGAGGTCACATACGGACTCTAAAAATTCCTGAAAAATATTTTCTAGCTTCGTATTGATGTTACGGTCCTAACAAAACAAATTTCATCAAATTCTGAGATTGTTTGAAAAATGGTCATTTTCTGGTCGATCGAAATTAATTGAAACTGTTAAAACACGTTTTCATGCGCCATGCTCACATATTGATTCGAAAAATTATGAATTTTTGAATCTAGCAATAATTTGATATTCCGGATCCACTGGAAGTGGTTTCGTCGAAAACAGAGGTCGTTTGCAAAATGGATATTTTTAAGGGCCAAAATTCCATAGCGACTATTCTGAATTTTCAATTGGACGTAACTTTTTATCCCCGCAATGAAATTTTGATTTTTCGGATTCGTTGGAAAGATATTTTCAAACAGATTCTAATATTTTTGGTTTCGCTAAAATATGATTTATTTTGAATCCTGTACACTCATTTGAAATTTGAAATCGAATTTTCGAACTACCGCGCCATTTGCAATTCCTTTTATAATTAAAAATAATTATTTATATTCTAACGACGATCTATATAAATATATACGTTCTAATTCTATTCAAAATAAATTTCTCGTCGTTATTATTTAAAATAATTCATTTTAAATATTCAAAATTCGCTAAAATTGCGAAAATAAAAATTTTAAATTGGCTCAGATTTTTTGGGTTATTACACAAACTTTCTAGGCATAATCCCTACCTAGAAGTTCAAACCGAGTATAATCCATACCCGACTTCCTTTGTCACATCCAGACAAGACCATTTGTCATTCCTAAGTATAATCCATACTTAGGAGTCCAAAGTGAGTATAAACCATACTCATTCCTGAAATAGAGTCATCCCGCCAAATCCTGGAAAGGGCCAAATTTTCTAGGCATAATCCATACCTAGAAGTTCAAACCGAGTATGATCCATACCCGATTTCCTTTGTCACATCCTGACAAGACCATTTGTCGTTCTTGAGTATAATCCATACTTAGGATTCCAAAATGAGTATAAAACATACCCGAGTTATCAATTTGAGTATCATCCATACTCATATCCAGAGAAAACTATATATGCCACAGCCTGACAAGATAATTTGGCCCTAGGCGTAATCCACACCTAGTGTTTCAAAATAATGAAAGCAATCGGAAAACCTAATGAAAGCAAAACAAATCTTAAAGTCTAAGAAATGCAGAAAAATGAAAGTTGACCTCATCCAGATCAGTTGATGATCAGCCCACGAGAGCTCGATCCAGGGTCATTCCCTCTCCGGGGAGTAGGTGGTGGCAGCGCAGGTGCAGTCGATGTTGGTAGTTTCACATACTCGGGCAGCTCTCTACGTCTAACCCGTTCCTCAATAAAATCACGAAGATGCCTGCAGTCATTTGCGTCATGTCCATCCATATCGTGGAATATAAAGTGCTTTCTAGAATCGCGTTCTCTTTGTGATGGCTCCCTCCTGGGAGGCTTTGGGTAGGAGATAGCACCGTTCGTGTCCAAATAGATGTATGAGAGTGGGGCATTGAGTTCAGTGTATTTTTCGTATCTGGTCTCTCTCTGGGGCTGAGTGTTGCGGTCATTCTTGACAGCGGCTTTACCTTTGGCATTTCCAGAATCAGACTGTTCCCCATCTTTGAGCATGTTGACGTCGATAATGCATTTCTCAGAACTCGCATCTTCTTCCCGTAGAAATCTGTCTGCTTCAAGATAGAATTCGCCGAGGTTTCACGGTGGATCTCGGTACAATGATTTTTTGAATTCCGTGTTATCCGGGACACTGGATACTGCTGCCATTAGTACCATCGACAGTTCAGGGTGATCAACTAATGCTACTCCAACGTTGAATCTTTCCAGAAATGAACGCAGAGTTTCCCTAGGCCTCTGCTTGATTGTAGTGAGTGACATGACATTCTTGAGTCGAGCGATGTGAACCCGAGATTGTTCAAGAAAGCGAGCGACCAACATATTCCAGTTATTGATTGATTCAGATTCCAGCTGCTGAGTCCACATAACAGCTATGTCAGTCAAGAAGAGAGGAAAGCATTTAGCCATGACGTTTTCCAACGTCGATTGTACTTCCATATGTCGCTTGTAGCACATCAGCTGCACGGTAGGATCTGTCCTGCCGTTGTAAGGCTCTAGTTGTGGAAGTTTGAAATCTGGCGAGAATTCCTGATTTCCTGAGTGAACGGCTTGTGATTGACGTCATCCACGTCGCTCTGATAAGTGCGGCCTCTCGAGAGGCATTGAATAAGATTGGCGAGCCGATCGCCCTCAAAAAGTTGTTGCAAGTTGCCAAGATCAGAGCTGGTGCCCCCAGTGTTGAGCGCGGGAGAAGGAAGCTGCTGGTGAGCTGTCATGAGTGGGTCGCGGTTCGTGGATCAAGGGGGCGACCCGACCCGGTCGCGAGTCAGGGAGGTCAGCTCGTGAGGTAGGTTCGTGGTGGGAGGCTCATGGCTCGAGAGGGGCGACCCGACCTAGTGCTGGAGGCCTATCACGAGCCAATTCCTGCTGCAGTTGAATGGGAGCTTCAATGTTCACAAGCCGCTCAGAAGGCGATCCGACCCGTCCATGAGGGGCTTGTCGAGTTTCTACGGTAGCTTGATTTCCAACGAGTTTTTCATTGTCGCTTGGCCTGCCATCCGCCAGCCATCCATCCGAGCAAAAAATTCGTCCATCATTTTCTATTATTTTTGGAGGAGATCGTCTTGCCTTGCCATTTGATCTCTTAATTCAGCGAGAACGCCGTCCATCTCGTCTCTAGTTAAGTAAACAGAGGGATCTCCATGAGAGGAAGCCTTCGGGCTTGCCTCGTTCCTCGCGTCTTCATTGCCAACATCCTCAGCACCTTCAGTACGGGAGAGGGTTCCATCCTTCTTTCTTTTCACCATTGATCCGGTAGCCAAAAATTCCAAGCAGAAGTTGAAGTTGTCGTGTGCCCCGCTTCCCGGCGCGCCAAAATGTTAGACTAAAATCTGGACCTAACACCCAAATGCAGATCACAGATCACAAAAGAAAAAACAGAGGACACACGAAGTTTTCATAGTGGTTCGGCTCAAACCAAGCCTACGTCCACTTTATCTCTTATTAAATCCTAAAAAGTTACAAGTACAATTATCTCAGTTTATACATGAAATCCTCGTGTTTACAATGAAAAGAAGTGAAAAAAGTGAATATTATACACGAAATCCTCGTGTTGTTGTGTGGAATTTGGCTCCTTTGCTACTGAAAATGTTTTGCAGATAGCAATGGTGGAAGACGTAAGGAGTTAGAGCCAAAAGATCCTTGAAAATGCCTTCAAATGGTGTATTTATAGCTGTAGGAGAGCTTCTGGGAAGACCAGTTCGTGATGGGGTATGTGGCACCCGATCCGGGAAAGTAGAAACAGAAGTAACCTTGAGAACATGTCAAGATCTACGCGTATATCAGCAGATCCAGGGATCGGTTCGAGGTCATAGGGTCGGGTCGTGATGTGGGCTTCACGAGCGGATGTGTGGTCGCGAGCTGGAGTGGTGATGCTAGTGTCCACGATCGGGTCATGGAAGAGGGTCGTGGTCCACCTGAGCTCCACGAGCCAGAGTTGGTTTCACGAGACTGGGACGCGTCACGAGTCGAGGAGGGTGCTTCACGAGTGGAAGGAGAGGGCGATCCGATGAGGGGCGAGCAGAGTTGACGAGCCAGGTTCCTGCTCACGAGTCGAGGTGGATCCCACGAGCCAAGGTGGGCCCCACGAGCCGATCCATATTCTGAACTTTCTAATGTTTCGTCACTTCATCCAAGCGATTGCCGGATTACACCAGTTACGAAAACGGGCATAACTTCCAAACCGTAAGTCTGAATGAGCCAAAGGAAAGCTCAACCCGAAGCTTGTTCAGAGAGCTACAGGTTTTATAGTGCAAAGCACCACAATTGCTGTTTTTGGGCCCAAAATAGGTCGTTTGTTAGGAGTTTCGGGCCATTCATTGTTTGTGATGCGATTTCGGTCAAACTGCTTCACGTCTGCTGACGATGTTTTCAGTGCCTGCGCATGTTGATATCCAGATATTTCATGTGTGACAGCTTTTACCAAAAAGTGTGTCAACATTATAATAAATAGTTACCTATCAATGTTTTTATTAATAATTATTAATTATTAACTACCTTTTATAAATTATTTAAGTATGCATCAAATATTTATTATTAATTATGGTTAATAAAATATTTAATATTAATCATCAATTATGAATCTACCATAAATTATTAAAGTAAGTATTAAGTATGAATCTATCATTAAAATTTTATTGTTAATCATCAATTATTTAATAGTATTTATTATTAATTATTTAATATTAGTTATTAATTATATTTATTAATTATTTAATTTAATTAATATACTAAATGTAATTTACTAATTATTAATAATTAACTATGAAATGAATTATTGAATATTAGATATCATTTCATAATTACTGAATAATAGGCTCAAGATGATTTCAAAATTTTAAAATTTTCGGAATATAAAATATAATTATCAACTGTAATTATAAAATATATGTATCAACTATAATTATCAATTGTAATTATTAAAACAATTATTTAAAATTAATTATTGAATACTAGATATCATTTCATAAGTATTAAATTTTATTATTAATTATTAAATAATTATTATAATAAACTGATATTTTCATCTTTTGCAAATTTGTTGGAATTCTGCTGCAAAATAGCTTCGATAAATATTCGTCGGTATTTTGCTTGGATTTGAAGCAGAAAATAGTAATAAAAATTTTCTGTCGGCAATTTGACGTAATTTGCGATGACTTAGTGAGGGATGACAGAGGACGATCGTAATAAATAAAAGGAAAAAAGTTGAAAAAAAATATCCCTTGCAGATCGCATGGAATTCCATCACAAATTAACAACGGAAATTTCCGCTTCTAAATATTTAACCTTAAATCAGTGTATTATTGTAGTGCTACCCACTATAATCAACAAAGTAATCTCAACACCCAAAATCGTCAAAATCACCATGCACATAACTCGAGAGAGTTAAATCATCACAAAAGATGCATCAACTCCAAACACCGAAAATCACATAACATGAATGGATTTAAAATCCAAATACTCATCATAGTGTATGATCATTAAGATCAAATACAATCACAAATAAAAATCATAATATTGATCCATCACAAAAGGCATGCATGTACTATCATAATGTAGCTCCGCCTGAGCAATAATATAGTAACCTCTCAGCTTAGCTAAGCACTTATACATATTCGAATAAGGTGCCCGACACTACGACCCCCCCCCCCAACGAGTGTATCTTGACTCAGAACCAGTAGCCCAAACAGTGGTAACTGCAACAACCTGAGTTAAAGTTATGCCCTATACAAGACTGACAGGGGCAAAATGGTCACAAACAAAATTGGTAAAAATTATGGACATGTCTCACATCCCCATCGGCAACATATCAAAAGATGAGAATGATCCAACCCTCAGGGAATAAAATAAAAATATTTTACGATCCTCCGATACGTAAAATGTGAGCTGTTACATTCTCCTTCCCTTAAGAATTTCGCCCCCGAAATTCCAAGTAAATACAAGCACACACAACAATTCTGCATGCCTATCATCCATGAGAAACCAATTCTATCATCCAAACTAGCAACCATCAAGCCACGCATCCATAGCCTTATCCTAGCATGCAGAATTCTATCAAACAACAAGATACAACGATATAACGATGATATGATTATCAAAGGTTCCTACCAACGAAGAGTTCTAGATGAGTCGTCCTCATGTTCACTTCCGTCTCCCACGTACAATCGTCACCGTCTTCACTCCATTGTACCTTGATTAGCTTACCCGTCTTCCTCCTAAGTTGTTTCATGTCATTTCCCACAACACGAAGTGGCTTACGAGGTTTCGCAACTGCAGTTTCTACTTCTAAGTCTTCATACTACTCTGGAGATACCACTACATTCGAGTCATGCACAAACTTCCGTAGAAACGACACATGGAAAACATTATGCACACTTGACATCTTCTTAGGCAACTCCAATCTATGTGTGAGCTTTCCAATTCTCTCGACTATCTGAAATGGTCCAACGAACCTAGGAGCCGACTTTCCTTTACTTTCAAATCGAACCACATGCTTCAATGGCGAAATCTTCACGAAAACCATGTCACCAACGTCGAATTCCAAATCTTTTCGATGCTTATCAGCATAGCTCTTTTGGCGATCTTGGGCCGCCTTCATTCGTTGTCGAATGATCTCGATACAATCCGAGGTCTCTCTAATCATCTCTGGCCCAAGTACCAATTTGTCTCCAGTTTCTAATTAACATGCTGGAGAACTGCACGGTCTCTCATACAATGCCTTGTATGGTGTCATCCCAATGCTAGACTAGTAGTTGTTATTATAGAAAAACTCAACTAGATGCAGATGGTCTTCCCATGATCCTCCGAAGTCTAACACACAAGCCCTTAGGAGATCTTCCAAACTCGACTAATCCTCTCGGTTTGACCATCCATTTGGGGATGATAAGCCTTACTCAAGCACAACTCGGTTCCCAATGCTTCTTCAAACTTTTCTAAAATCCACTTGTAAACAATGGATCTCGGTCACTCACTAGACTCTTTGGGACATCATGGAATCAAACTATCCATTTCACATAAAGTTCATCCAATTTTGATGTCGTCCTAATTGACTTGACAAGAATGAATCTTTCACTTTTGGTCAAGCGATACACGATGACCCATATCCCTTCGTTTCCTGCCCTAGTTCTAGGTTGTCCATCGATATCTGCCCCCACTTCCATGTAGGAACTTCCAATGACTGAAGCAAATCACTCGGCTTCTTTTGTTCAGCTTTCACCAACTGACAGTTCATACACTTGGAAATGAACTTTCCAATGTCTCGTTTCATCCCCTCCCAGTAGAAAACTCGCTTCATGTCCTAATACATTTTGTTACCACCGGGATGAATCATCAACTTTGAGTGATGACATTCTTTCAGAGCCTCATCTCTCAATTCGTCGATGTCAGGCACAACCAGTCGTCCTTGTTTTCGAAGCCAGCCTTCTTGGTCGACTTTGAACTCTTTATCTTCTGGTTCCAGCTTTTGGATAAACTCGACAAGCTTCACATCTCGCTTTTGGCCCTCGTCAACCCTTTTGATAAGTGTAGGCCTTATCGATAAGCTTGCCAACATTTCAGGTTCCAACTTTCATCTTGGCCTAAAATCAAACCTTACCAAATACTCAAGGCTCTTCCATTCTGAAAACATCGATCCCAAACTCGCATGTCTTCGACTCAACGCATCTGCAACTGCGTTGTCTTTGCTAGAAGTATAGGCTATGCCAAAATCATGTGACGCCAGAAACTCCAACCATCGTTTTTGCCGAAGATTCAAATCCCTTTGGGAGAAAAGATACTTCAACGACTTACACTACACCAAAACAGCAAATTTAGCGCACCGGGATATGGAGATTTGATACGGCTTTAAGCCATATCAAATTTGATACGGCTCATAGCCGTATCGAATTTCATTTGCTACAGCTCAACCGATCCACACCTCCCCCAACTTTTAAGATCTAACCATAGATCTTCGAGGCTTTAGATCAGTTCATATAGCATGGGGTTGAGCCGTATCAAATCCACACCATATTTTTGGCCGTGCTATTTCTTATTTCTTACTATCCATGTCCTCTTTCGTTTCCTCTTTTTGACTTATGACGGAAAAACGAAATTAGGGTTCTCACCCAAATCATGACTCCAACATTGCTCTTCCGGTGACGCTGGTGTGCCCTTCTCCGACTTAGCTTCCGCGTGTTGAATATGATTCAGGTGTACTTCACCTAAGTCCTTCTTCAATTTCCAAATTGTATCATGTTCCCTAAACTAGATTTGCAGTCCACTCTGAATTTCGCGTAAACAATATTCTATAGGGCATGTTCTCTCAGCACATCCTCCTTCAGATATGGATGCGGTTCTTCCTCGGATTTTGTCTAACTAACAGTAGCATGGGTAGACTATGTTTCACTTAATTTTAATTTAGAGTACGTACTGATTTTAGTTTCCATTATTATGATTTTAGTTATTTAGGGTTTATTTTATTAGGTACTAGTTTGAAACTTGCTATTGATTTGGATTTAGCTACTGAAATAAATTAGTCAAATGATTATTCAAGTGATTTATGGTTGAAGTAATACCTTTTTGAGGTAAACTGGTACTCAGATGGACTGATTTAAACGAAAAAGTTAGTTAAATCATACTGGTTTACTTAGTTTTTTATTGAAGTTGGTAGACATAATAGATTAGTTAATTATGATGAATTAATATGTTTATTTCAGATTTGCAATTTTATTTTCAAAAGATCATTCAAAAATATTTCAAATGAAGTCGGTTCTTCTACGGTTCCTACGCTAATCGATATTGTCCGGACCAAAGATAATCAGAACATTATTGTAAGCTCTAAACATTATTATCGGTTCTTCTAGGGTTTCAGGTACCATCATCTTTTCTGCATTGTTTTTAAAGATTATCATCTATTTATTAAGGTTGTTGAAGTTTTAATTGATTTTTTGTACAAGTTGCCTCTATGTATACCCGAATCCAACTTTCACGGGGGAAGTGAATCTAATTTACTTTGCGACTACTTGTAATTTTATGAAGTTATATTGGATGAGCACGACTACTTAAGATTCATTTGCAGTATTCCTTTATCAAGATCGGTTATGTTATTTATAGACAACTTTATTTGAAAAAGTGTAGAGGCTTCATATTTGTTTGAAATCATTAGTTTAGCCCTGTGGTATACATTTAGTATACCTTTCAGTAGACCAAAATCTAGAAATTAGCTGCTTGATGCATGCTTCAACGTAATGGTTTTCTTTTTTCTTTTTTTTGATTAAGTTGACCTATTGAGCTTTTCCTTTTAGGATCCGGTGTCTAATGCCTAAACTTTCAACACATTTTAGTTAAAGGTCGTTATGCTTAAGTTGCTCAAATCTATTTTATTTTTTTATATTCTGCACTTGTACACGGGTCTGTTGCATTTTGCATAGGAACCCTGTTTTTAAAATGGCTAAATTAATTTGGGGATGCGCTTTGCAGTTTTCACAGTTCATGTTTTTACTGCCTGTAATCACTCAACATTACGGAAACAAATATTTGTATTATGATGCTTTATGCCAATTAGTTTACGAGTATAAATCATAATGTTGCGGTCAGGTAAGAAGTTTTAATAAAATTACATATTTAGTTGAGCACAAATTTCAATTCATTTTTTTTATTGAAAGTGCTGCTTGTTGCATGGTCAGTGTAAAGGATCAAAATTTCTACTTATTCAATTGAATGTTTTTAGGGGTTCAATGTTTAATGCATGGGATTGTTGTTTTCATTAAATAAACTATTACAAAAAAAGTCAAATCAATTTAACTTTTTGAAATGTGCACCTGTATACAGTTCCAATGCACTTTGCTTATTCGGAACCTTGATTTTAAGACGTGCTAAATTAATTTGGGGATGCGCTTTGCAGTTCAAATTGTCCATGTTTTTATTGCCTGTAATCACTCAATATTTCACAAGACACGTTGAAGTAATTTGGTGGTGCGTTTTGTGATTCGAAACGTCCATCTTCATTTCATTGAAGTCTATCGTGAAAATAATTAATTTACCTTTTTTGAAACATGCACAAGTACATGGTTCTGATGTGCTAAAGTATTTTGTAGCACATGTTTGGGCCTTGATTTGAAAATGTGCCAAAGTGCTTTAGGGATGCGCTTTGCAGTTTGAACTGTCCACCTTTTTATTGCCTGTTAAATTTTATTTAATATTTGCACACTATGGAAACCGACAAATGTTAAATGAAAAATTATGTTATATAAATATTTAATTATAATTACAATTGTAGGTCATGTAATGCAATTTTTCCTTGAACCTAAAATCTAGGGTTTAGTTGTTTGATACCTGCTCAACGTAATGATACATATTCCAATTATTCAGTTGAATGTATATTGGACTTATATTGAATTCTTAGGTTGTTTTTATTTTTCCTTGTTGATTTAATAGATGTATTTTAAATAAAAAACATAAATAAAATTCTCTTTGAAATTTGTATTAGCACATTGATCTGATGCATTATGCTTGTTCTGTGCCCTGATCTTTAAGTGTGCAGTTAAACCCATCAATGTATTTGCTGCCTGCAGTTGCTCAATACTATAGACAAACCCTGTTATTTTCCCGCTTCATCTAGTTTGATGCTCTTTTTGCCAATAATGTGTTAATTATAACACCATGTACAGGTAAGAAGAAAACCATTGAAGGAGGAACGCAATGGTTTTAAAGTAAGCCCTTTTTTCTCCATGTTTATGTTCTTTATTACCGTCAATAACTGGATTATCTGGTTTTCATTCCAGAACACCAAAAGTTTATTTTCTAATTTAATTACGTTTGGAAACACAGAACTGAACTTTATCGGTTTAGTGGTGCTAAGATTTACCCAGGAAAGGGCATCAGATTTGTTCGAGCAGACTCTCAGGTTCTCCAATATAATCGGTTGTATTTAAATTGTTTTCTCTTTCCTTGATGCTTGAGATGCATGCTTATGCTTATACGTTAGTTCCCTACTATATGTACACATCTTTGATTTTCCATTGATATATATATATATATAGTCTTATTGAATGAGTGCGTCCACACATTTATAGGTAGTATTTACGCATTCGTCTAGTTGTGATAAGCATGGTGAAAGTGAAAAAGATAAATTTCATTACTTAATCATGAACAAAAATGTAAAAAAAAATGATTATTATTTTTCACATTAGATTGCACTGTGGACAAAAAATACAAATCCCTATTGTCTTTAATGTCAGTTATGTGGAAGAATTGTCTACGCCTACTTGCTACAAACAATCAAATGAAGTGATATGTGCACTGGAACCTTAATGGATATTTAAAAAGAGAGTTTAGTTGATGGTTTTCACATTCATAAAACTAATGAGCATTTGATCAAGGATATATGACAAAAGATAAAGCTGCATGCTAGTAATTTATAAGTAACTGAAAGACTTATTTTCCAGCCCTTTTCTTTTTGTTGCAGTATAACTTAACCATTGTGAATTAGTTACATTTTAGATATTTACATAACCGAGTACACTATATTAAATCAATTTGGAGAAGTATTATAAATTTTAACCATGCAAAACTAAAAACACAGCACTTTTTATTTTTGTGTTTACAACAGAGTTATGATTATTATTATTATTATTTTAATTCTTATAGACTTTTCCTGTTGTAGTCAAACTTAGAAGTAGATGTACCAACATTTATAAATAATCAATCAGTTGTGATCAGTTTCAGAATCTCATAGACAATAATTTCTTGACCATTTTTGTGACGGCCCGCCCCGCATCAGCCGACATTTCCTCCGAAAGTGCGTTGTACACATGTCCGACTAGTAGGGAACGATCGCCAAAGAAAGGAAAGAAGAGAATGAACTAATCGGAAACCCTGTAGAATGTCTCACAGCGCATGGAACAAAATATAATAATAATGTACTTGACATAAAACAGGTGAGACAGTGCATAAGCTGATAACTAAAACCAACATCAACATCATCATCAGAGTAGCGGAAATCCAAATACATCTTATTACAACTTTCCAAATTGCTGTCTCTAAACAAAAGAAAGAAAGGGTGCACTACTAGTGCCCAAAGTAGTGACCAACATCAACACAGGGAGAATATCAATATATCATACGTGGAAGACTCCTACTCGTCTCCGGTACAGCTATTTGTGCATCACTAGCTAACTTGTCTCTAATCTTCTCATGAGAGCACCCAGAGTAATAAGAAGAGACATAAAACTCTGGGTCAGACAAAAAGTCTGGTACGAGCGATAAGCAGCTAAACAGAACAATAACAGGTATACTAAACGATACCTGAACCTGGACCTGCAACCAAAGACTTAGCACTACATACCGTACAATACTCTAAGGTGTTGCTGAACAGATGGTGTAAAGATAACGAGGGTGTGGGTGTGCATGTCATAGTGATGGCAAACAAATCAAACATAGTAACCATCCTCAAATCTCTCACTCAGTGCGTAAAGCATATGATATCCATCACTTTGATCACTAGACCCATCGAAGTAGTGACGGAGTTCGACCTGTACAACTACTGCTACTACCAAGCTCACCACATGGAGTCATGACCAAGTCTTTACAAATGACCCCACTTCATTGGTCTATAGCCCT
This sequence comes from Allium sativum, assembly GCA_030737875.1. Taxonomy (NCBI): domain Eukaryota; kingdom Viridiplantae; phylum Streptophyta; class Magnoliopsida; order Asparagales; family Amaryllidaceae; genus Allium; species Allium sativum. The sequence continues at coordinate 136,096,911 of CM060921.1, read as the reverse complement.
TTAGTCGTACCTAGGCCACTGTGGCCCTGAATCCGTTCACGTACTCCCTACACATAGTGATCCAAAGTTATAGACATCGACAACCGCTTAGCACACGTCCCGCAACAAAGCCCAACTCATGAAGTCAACTCGTTGGTTCCCAACTGAATCCTGAGCTCTACTTCCTATTTGGACTTCCTTTGCATCTCAGGTTTTGGTCGAGTTGGAGTTGGTCTTCAGAAGAAGTCGTCATGATGAAGTAAAAGTATGCATCTGGTTCGGTTCGGTACTCCCAACCCGGTTCGGTTCGGTACTCCCAACCCGGTTCGGTTTAGTGGTCCTAGTCCATGCCTTGATCAGTGCTCCATCCCTCCTCAGTGCTCCATCCCTCCTCGGTTCGGCCCACTCACACTTGCTTGGTTCGGCTCGGAAGTATAGTGCCTACCTTATGCTCGGTTCAGTGGTTGCTCCCTTCTAGGTATCCCGATCCGATCCCATCCTTCTCCATTCGCCTGATCCGATCCCCTTTTGGTCTCTCCGATCCGGTCCCTTGTCCAACTCCAACTCTAAGAAAATGGCCTTCCTTCTTGCCAATTCTCCTTTAGTGCGAAGTTCCGATCCGGTTCGGTTTCTCTGCCCAGACCACCATCCGATCTGAGCCTCCTACCCCGATCCGATCCGAAACCCTGCACATTTTCCTGTAACTTTTCCAACGGCTGTTTTACGTCATACGATGGCGTTTTCGACCAATCTAACACTTCTAGGCAATCACAAAGCATACCATACCGTCATAGCAACATGTGTAATCATCCACAAACAGCAAAACAACAATTATAGCATGTAAAATGGGTCAAACATACCCAAAATCCCATAATTTCCCTTAAGCATGTTTAAGCAAAACTAATGATATGATTAGCAAAACTTAACCAAATTAACCCAAATTTCTATCAGAGCCCTAGAATATCATTTTAGATTTTTACAAATTTTTCCAGATTTTTCTGAGCTATAATTTCGCTAATTATCACTAATCACCCCTAATTAGCCATGATTAGTGAAAAACAATGCAAATCACTCACCTTGGCCACAAATAAAATACCAAATCTGAAATGATTCCCTGTTTGGCGCTGTTACCAATGTAACACAACAGCTCTAACCTTGCTTTGTTGCTTTCTCTCCTTAATTTGATGTAGTTTAAGCCAAAACTTGATTAAGAAGTGATTAGAGGTGTATTTAGATGTTGGAGGCAATTGCTAGGTTGAAGAGAGGGTTTGTGGCGGCTGGAAAACTGAAATGAAATGAAAACCTAACTCATTTCAGCCTCCTCATAACCCTAATCCCGAAATGGGTTATGGTCTCATTTACTAATCACCTCGTTTGGCCTGGTTAAGCAGTTTTTCACCATCTGAAACTTGTTTCAGCCATAACTCCCAAACAGTGAGTCCGTTTGGCTAATGTGACCACTGTACGGAAAAGTAAACCATCATCCAGAGCCAATGGAAGTGGTTTCAGGTCAAAACTCCTTTCCAATCAAAAGTTATGGTCAAAACAAGACTAGCTAGGGCAAAACGGTCATTTAAAAATCGGCAAAAATCTTGAACATGGGAAATGACCCCAATAGTCGTCTCCCAAAGTTACATGACCATACGACTTCGTATGTGAAAGAAATAAATATTCTACGATCCTTCGATGCGTAGAATGCGGGTCGTTACAATTTTCCTTCCTTACACCCTTCCAGTGAGTCTTGGTTTGTATCGAAGAATAGAATTATATGCGGTCTTATTATGATAAGAATGGCGGTATTCCTCTATCACTGTAATATAATAGACTCTTGAATAATGCAATATTTGGTTCCAACTTAATTCCCACATCTTCTTCATTTGGAACAATAGTAGCAAAACTGGAAATTTTCCTAAATAAAAAATTTATAATAAAATTTGCTATTATATCTCTTTAAATTTTGATGCTTTCCAAGTAAACAATAAACATGAAATTTTCTTTGAATAACAGATAATAACTACCTTTTTTCTCCAAAGGATAGGGCCTTGTTGCTTGAATTAAGGAAAACCTGAATATCAAAGCAATGGATAGAAGTGTAATAACCTTTGTCGTGTTTATTCTTCTTGTTATATGATCCTCTATATTAGCAAAGAAATGGCTAATATTAAATTATTTTGAGAGACGTATGTTTTAAGATGAGATATGTGATCATATATGGCCGTATTTATATACAAAAGTTGAAGAATAACGTGTATAACATCTTTTGTCTTTCAGTGCATTAGTTTTCTAAAAGGAAAAAAATGATTTTATTTTTATTTTTTGGGTGTCATTATCTGATGTCCAGATTCTAGAATGAAAACGCAAGAGAGAGTCTGTACTGATGAACGTAATTATTCTATTGATGTTTTGAAATATGTCTGGTTTGGACTTTGAACATTGAAAGATAAGTTTATGTTCTTAGCATGAAACGGGTTTTCTCATATCATCATTATGTCAGACTTTTTATGTTAGAATGACTGTATTTAGCAAGTGTTTTATAAAGCTTTCATCGTAGTATGCATTTGTAATCAAATGGTATGTTAGAATCAATAATAAGCATGTTGTCAATTATAAACTTCTGATATGCATTCATATTCATATGATAGCAGCGACATGAAAGCAGGAGTCCCAAAATTTTCATTCCAACTACCTTTTTAGTTTGACTTTAGCTCCTCTTCAGAAAAAGAACATACATATATCATTCAATGTTGCATTTTGACCAGTCAGAGTTTGTAAACTCGGTTTCGAACTGAGTTTGTAAACTCAGTTTTGAACTGATTTTATAAACTCATTTAAACGAGAACTTTTGTACTGGGCAGTGCTCATTACCAAATTGGATCATGTTACGGCCATGAGCATTTAAATGCACCCAGAAATTACTGATCATTGTCGATAGTTTATTAAATGAGAACTTTTGTAAAACCTCCACTTTTAGTTTCAAAATATACCTCCTTTCAGAAAACAGGTTTAAAAAAAAACTACATTTGCAATTTCTCGAACTGCGGCTTGCAGTTGGCAAAAGCATTCTCAAAAAAGGGGTTTAATTTGGCCATATAACTTCCTAAACAAAATTTTGTAATTTCACAGCAGGAAAAGTGCAAGCATCTGAAGATTTATAAAGAAGCTGATTTTGTAATTTCACTGCCCTCAATTGTGGTTAACAAATCAGGGTTTGATCATTTTGTGAGCTAATAGATTAAGGTATCGCGCCTGAGTTTGCAAACTCAGTTTCGAACTGAGTTCAAACTCGAACTAAGTTTGCAAACTCAGTTCGAAACTGAGTTTGTTGCAAACTCAGTTCGAAACTGAGTTTGCAACAAACTCAGTTTCGAACTGAGTTCAAACTCGAACTGAGTTTGCAAACTCAGCTCAAAACTGAGTTCGCAAACTCAGCTCGAAACTGAGTTCAGTTTACGAACTCAGTTAGAAACTGAGTTTGCAACAAACTCAGTGTCGAACTGAGTTCAAACTCGAACCGAGTTTGCAAAATCAGCTCAAAACTTTGTTTATTATCTTATGACCGATTTTTAGTTCATTGTATAACTGACATCAGTTCATGTTCTTACATCAGACCAACTGAATTTTTTATGAACTTGCCACGAGTTATTGATAAAATATATATATCCGAAGGTATTTGACCACCAATGGGATAAATCAATGCGTTTCTCTTTAATTCATGCTTATATCATTCCTTCATCAATGACGATAATATCATATTCAATAATATTTAGGTTCCAACAAATAATTTTAAAATCTAATTGAGTATAAATATTCTACCATTGATTTCCGCAAACTTGCTTTTATAACTCAGTTAATTTTTTTACTATGATAACAATTATATTTTTTTTATTTCCTTTTTTTAAAAGCGTTTCTCCTAACATTCAATGCTTATTTTTCATATATCCATATGACATAAGTGTATACAGTTTATGTATGAATATATATGTAATGTTATTCAGTTATTTGTTAGTGATTATGTAACATGTCTTGAATTTGATATTTGTATATGACTCCATCTCTTGCAGGGTATCTAAGTTGATGAAACACCAAGCAAAGACGATAATAGAACTATAAATGGAAGTGACAAATGCTCATACTGTAATGTTGTAGACAAATGCTCATACTGTAATGTTGTCGACAAATGCTCATTGTAAGGTTTTGCAAACAAATTATGTAAGCTGAGTTTATGAATGACTAGCCTTGTTATAGTATTGTGTGATGATGAAAGAAGAATTGATGTATGCCAACAAGCTGTGATTTTATTTTATTTTTAAATTTGATACGGCTAATGGCCGTATGAAATGCATGTATTTGATATGGTCTAAGGTTGTATCAAATTGGTAATTTGATACGGTCTAAGGTCGTATCAAATTGGTAATTTGATATGGCCTAAAGTCGTATTAAATACATGCATTTGATACGGCCTTAGGCCGTAACAAATTGATAGAGACGCCATTTTTTGATACGGCCCAGAGCAATGCCAAATCGATTTAGATACGGCCATTAGCACTGACTAATTGTCATTTCTGGTGAAGTGTTATGATCTGTAAACAACTCGAATCGAACTCCCAATATGTAATGTCTCCACATCGAATCGAACTCCCAATAGGTAATGTCTCCACATCCTCAGAGCAAACACAATCGCCGCCAACTCCAAATCATGAGTTGGGTAATTTCTCTCATGCGGCTTTAGTTGTCGACTCGCGTAGGCCACAACCTTATCCTTCTGCATTAGCACTGCTCTAAGTCCAGTACCACATGCATCGGTGTATACCACTATCTCTTTATACCTACTTGGAATGGTTAACACAGGTGCACTCGTCAATTTCTCTTTTAGGATCCCGAACGCTTGCTCACGCTTTGCATCCCATGTGAACACTAGGTTTTTTTTCATCAAACATGTTAACAGTGCATCTACCTTGGAGAAATCCTTGATAAACCATCGGTAATAGCCAGCCAACCCAAGAAAACTTCTTACATCCATCGCATTCTTAGGTCCCTTGGATTGCTGCCACTTTAGCGGAGTCAACCACTATCCTATTTCCAGAAACAACATGGCCTAAGAACCTCACTTCACTCTTCCAGAAGTAACATTTGGAAAACTTAGCCTTCAGATGATGCTTTCAAAAGATCTCCAACATAACTTTCAAGTGCATCTTATGTTCTTACTCATTCCGAGAATAAACTAGAATATCATATACGAATACAAGCACGAACTTGTTCAACTGATCTCTGAATACCCTATTCATAAGATCCACGAAATACGCTGGTGGGTTAGTCAACCCGAATGGCATCACCAACCACTCGAAGAAACCATATGGTGTCCTAAAAGCAATCTTAGAAACACTATCCTTAGCCACCCTCAACTGGTGAAATCCCGTTCCCAAATCCATCTAAGAAAACACTTTGGCTTTGAGAAGCTGATCGAACAAGTCATTTATCCTCGGCAACAAATACTTGTTCTTCTTTGTCACATTGTTCAGCTCATGATAGTCCACGCACAATCTTAACGAACCATCTGCCTTGGTTGCTAATACGACCGGTGCACTCCATTCGGATACACTCCTCCGAATGAATCCTTTTCCCAAAAGGTCTCTAATTTGCACCTCCAACTCTCGCTGTTCCTTAGGCGCCATCCGCCTAAGAGGCATAACGATTGTTCTAGCGCCTTCGACCAAATCGATCCTAAACTCGATCTCACGACGCGGCGGCAACCCTTTGACCTTGTTAGAGACATCTACATACTCATTAGCGATCAGCACTGATGACAGGTCTTCTTTTGGAATCCCAAGTGAATATAGATAACTCACAAAGACCCCGTCTTCGCGCTTACCTCTAATCAACACCTTCCGCCCTTCCACATCCCCAACCCTCATCTCTAACTTCTCGCAATTCACCCTTGCCGCATACCTCTTGAGCCAATCCATGCCCAAGATAACCCCAAACCCAGGGAAGTTAAGAACAAAGAAATCACACACAAAAGAGAAACCATGAATCGACAACACTAGACCATGACATATCACGCACAAACTGGACGAACCCTCAACTGGATTAGTCACGATTAATTGTCAATCACAAATCTCGGGTTCCAAACCCAAGCGACAAACAAGCTTATTGCAAATGAATGAATGCGATGCACTAGTATCAAACAAAACTCGAACTGAAACACCATTAACAGAAAGAATACCTTGCACCACGACACCCTTTCCCTTCTCCTCTGCAGTAAGAGCTCTTGAAGAAGTTGGCATGTCTTCCAAATCATATGCCTTCACAACCTGCTTGCCCTTAGCTGATTCTGAACAATCTTTCTTTTCATGCCTAGGCTTCCACACTTGAAGCACTTCTTCTCATCTTTGGCATTCTTGCACTTACTAGAAAAATGGCCTTTCTGTTGGCAGTTGAAGCATATCACCTCACTCTTAGGCTTCTTTTAGCCATTCTTCCCTTTTTTTTGTTGCTTCCTCTTCTTATTATTACCACCCTGTTGTGGCTTCTGTTCTTCCTTAGGTGCAACAACAGACATCTTCTTAGGAAACAAACTTTCATGCCTCAAAGCCTTCTCGACGACCTTCTCAAAGCTATCATCGAGGTGATCCACAAGCTGATTCCCAAGATATTCATCCAACCCCAAGACAAACTTCTTGTTCTTTTGATAAGGAGTATCCACATATGAAGGAGAATACTTCGACAAAGCCTCGAAGTCAGAAATATAGTCAAAAACTGGCCGACCATTATGCTTAAGCTCCACAAATCTCTTAAACAGAGTAGACTTTTGCACGGTGGAGATAAACTTCGCTTCAAACTTAGCTTGGAATAGCGCCCATGAAATATACTCTTTAGGGGTCTCAAGTGTGACAGAGTTCCACCAGTCCATTGCTCTGCCCTCTAACTGCCTTGATGCAAGCTTTCTCTTTGTTACATCATCAATGCCCAAGTCCTTGAAGACCCTAACACAAGTATCCATCCACCTCTGGACTTCTTCAACTGGTTCAGTGCCCTTGAATTGTTTTCCTCCTAATGAAGAAAAGTCTTTGCATAGCTTTACAAATTCTACAGCTCTAGGCACTGGAACTCCAACATCAATCATAGCCGCCACTGGAGCGGGAACCCTATTCATGGTTGCTGCCGCCATGGCCTCGAACATGGCTAGGTAGTTTGGTTCGCCACTATTTCCCCCACCAATATTACCTCCCCTAGCAGCGTGTCTTGATGGTCGTCTACTCATTCTAAATATGCATTTTATAATAATTAGCCACTTCCAAGAAAATTGCTAAAGAATACAACCGCTACTACTATATATGCTAATATATATAGTAAGCATCCAACTGAAATCTACAAGTACGTCTCTCATACGTAATTACGTCCTCGAACTTTGGCAAAAATCGTTAACCAGAGCTCTGATACCAAATGTGACGACCACCCATAACCTCTGCACTAAACAAGAGGAATAATGCACTGAAAGGTGTTCCGGGCAGCTATGGACGATCATCAGAGTAGGTAAACACAAGCGGAACCTGTCGTAGAACTCACAGCGCAAGGATAAAATATAATAGAACTTATACAAAAGGTAATAGTAATGAAGCATCATATAACAAACTTTTCAAGCTCTCAAAACAATACAAAAGTTTGTACATAAGGCCTCACTACAACCCTCATAGAGCACTCAAACAGCAGAAACAGAATACCAGATAGTAATAAAACTAGTACGTCAGCCTCCTGCACGCCTCTGCACAACAGCATCGTCCTCACTAATCACCAGTAACCTGCTACTTAGTCTGCTCATCCACAACCGGATGAACAACCCAATGTAATAAGAGGAGACATAAAACCTTGAGTCAGACAACAGTCTTAGTGAGCGATAAAACAGCTAACAAACTTCAACAATAAAGTATATGAGCATAGTTAGATTAAAAAACCAATCTACCAAACACCAGAGAAGAACTCAACTCCCGTCTTCCCCAGATCGGACAGTGATAGCCTTTACGATAAACAATTCAACCAATCATCCATGGAAACCAGAACATCCATTTAATCATGGTAAAGCACTGATAACATCCAGATTATATGTATCTCATGTAAACCATCCTAATCGACATCCCTCAAGCACAAGCCCCAAAGGCCTAAACCAATATCAGACAAGCACCCAAGGAACATCTACTTTGACGTTGGATAACCTGCATGAGACGGTATAAACAAAACAACCAATCATCCATGACTGACTCTGGCTATCACTACCAATCATGCTTTAAAACCATCGTTAATTGTATGATGGCCGACCTCGCCATAAGCCAAGGGCTTATGGTAACCCCAGTTCTAGCATAAACACCATACGCCTTTCAATGATACGTATATATGTCCAACCTTAACAACTAGGCCTTTCAACGATACCTAGAGTACTCAACCTACAGCCGGTCTTTCGGGTGCCCCCATGGTACCACTGCTTTAAGCCTGCTAGAACTTACGACAACAATAATCTCTCAGCCTTCTCATCTCTCGTCATCCAACTTGACGACTTTTCATAGCCCAAGCAACCTTCTCGAGCAACCATTATCCACCAACTCACGTCCTTTAAGTTGTCACCTCATTGCTTATTCTACACCGATTAACGAACTCCTTTCAACACTTCGAACCTTCTAACTTAAATTTACTTCAAAGTCACACCATCACTGAACCAAGTTATGCCATTGCGCTGCGGCTTGAGTAGGGTTCGGAGGGTTGCCCCCGAAAAATATATTTTTTCAAGCTTTTTTCTTCAAATCCAGGTTATGCCCGAAAAACGTACTTTTTTTAGAAAATGACCCTATTGAAATCAAACTATAGCATTATCACCATCAAGCACAGCGTGTAAAAGCGCTGCTAAAAACATGACCGACCAATGTATAAGGCCGACCGACCAGACCAAACCTGACCGACCAGAAGCTTCACCACTTCAACTTTACGACCGAACCGACCAGCAACCAACTGACCTGACCTGACCGACCAGGATTGCTCCCACCTGACCGACCGACCAGCCTTGCTACTATCTGACCGACCCGACCGACCAGGATTTCAGACCGACCTGCTCCTCCGTTGCTTCAAACAAGATCGACCCGACCAGAAATTTGAGAGCGACCCGAACAAGATTGGACCGACCCAAACCCTGACTTGCTCCCTAAGCCATAACTTGACTGACCCGACCAGCTTGAGGCCGACCAGAAACCTGCACACCTCCGTTTCAACTCTTATTTCGACCAAAACTTCGTCAAATGATACATTCGATGAAACCTTCATCCAACTCACCAAATAAAATCATAACATGTCATAACATCGCTTACAATATGAATATGACAATTATCACTAAAATGATATAAATTTCACCAAAACCATTAAGATGAACATATTATCAAAATGAGAGATCTAACTTACATAAATGTATGAAATATCATGGAATTAGTGGTTTAAACTTGCGAAATTAGATCATAGGGTGATTCATATTAAATGGACATATAATGGTGTAGATCTTTGAGAAAACAATTGAATTCAATGAAAAACATGAACAAACACTCATACACTTCATTGAATCCATGTGAGAGATGCATATCACTCACCAATTATCCTAAACAAGAAAAAATCAAAGGAATATGAATCCGGATAGCAAGCATTTCGCACCAAACACCTTGATCTGATAACTCCTTACCTCAATTGATGTAGTTCCATCCTTCGATTATGATTTTTTAATGGTGGAAAGGTGTTAGAAGAAGGAGGAGCTGAAGACCTCCCAATGAGAGAATGGAAAATTCAAATCCTTTCTTATATCCCTTACCCCCTATTTATAGTTTTCACCAACCCCCTAATGGGCCTTCCCAATTCAGCCTATTTTGGCTTACCAAACCAGGACAACCAACTGAAAAACCTTAAAACAATGATTTCTCTCAAACCGTTGAGCCAAATCTTTAATGTAACCACTCTACTGAAAGGCAAACATCAATTCCTATTCAATAGCACAAGTCTTACCCTCTGATTTGACCTGAGTCAAAAGTTATTCCCTGTAAAAGACTAACAGGGGCAAAATGGTCAAAACAAAATTCATAAAAATTATGGACATGTCTCACATCTCCATAAGCAACATATCAAAAGATGAGAATGATCCAATTCTCAGGGAATAAAATAAAAATATTTTACGATCCTCCGATACGTAAAATGCGGTTTGTTATAGTAATTGTGAGTTTTATACCACACGTTCTCACTGTTTGGTTTACTAGCCGCTTGTCAACTTCGCAATGAAAAACGGAAATCACAAACACAATCAATAAATAACCAATCTTCAATTAGGCGGAATTGGAATTAACCAATTTCATATATTGACGTGTCCCATACCACAATGTTTACGATATTGTTTAATTTCCATTACGTCATCTCAAAGGGTGCGGAAATGTGTGGTTTTAATATAGGAAAAAACTTGATTTCTTTTAAAACCAATTTATAAAACGATTATCGAAAAACGATTGTTTTCTTTCTAGAATGAATATATATTTTAAAATAGATTTTATACTATTGTTTTGAGGCCGTTCAATTAAAACCAAAATGATAAACTTATTTTAGTCTCAAAACTGTAAAAAAAAAAACAATGGTTTTATGCATATATAAAAACTAGTTCAAAAACGTGCAGGTGTGCTCAATTTCACCAAAACTCGCCTCAAAACACAATAACGAAATCATCATTCATCCCCAAAATCTGAAGTTCGGATGTGGTAAAAATAGCTTAGTTTACCGAACTTATACAACATTAAAACTCAAGTAAAATGCCTCAGGAAACTCAAGGAAACCATGCGCCGAACTCCTAGAACAACATAAGTAAACTGGCTTCAGCCTGCACAATCGACCCCTCAACGGGGTTGGTCGACCTCTCGATTGACCCCTTCGTCGGGGAATCGTTCAAGCTAAAAACAAACTTTGAGGGTTATATTGGTGATCAATTTGACACAATCCTCCAACCTAAAGTGGCTTGGAAATTTACAAGAACAATAATCTGTTTTTTATATACGAGCAGAAACTGAAACAGCTCAATTCCGATGCCGCATGACCAAGATACAACAGCTCAAAGTAGAGCTTTGGTTGTGATTACACAAAAGGGAAAAATTCAACAAAAAACTACAGGAGAACGAATTTAATACAGATTCAATCAAAAACTTTAAATACTTCACTAAGACTAGAATTTCTGAGTAAACACTCACCTTCTAGCGATTTACTTTAAGTTTTGCAAATATTAACTATAGTAGGAGGCTTCAATGTTGAGAAGAACCACTGTATTTGCCTGTAGAAACTTTAGCTAAGACATTCAAAAGAAATCTTCCCTACGAAGATGAATTCTCAACAAAATCACAAGAAATCTTGGATTTGATCAGAGTTTCAATTTTACTACCTACTGTTAGAGAATCTAAAAACTAAAATCTTGGGTTTTACTATGGATTTGAGGCACTAGAAATTGAAGATTTTCTTAGTTTTCCTTTTTACTGGAGAAGAAGGCAACAAGAAGAAAAAAAAATGTAGCCTTCTATTCTCCAGACATTTCTTTTTTCTTAAGGAAGTAATTGGGCCCATTAATTGCTAATTAATCCCTTATGCGACTGTTAAGTCCTTAAATACATAATTAGGCTAATTTAACACTTGTTTAGCCTATATAACCAAGTTTTGCACCATTATTTTACACAACAACCATGGTTTAGTATCAAATAATAACACTGAGACTCATTAACATTATTTTTAAAACATTTTAAAGCTTATTGACTTTAAAATTTCATTTTACAATTTACAACAAAATTGCATAATTTACATAAATATGAACATTTCGTTTACATTTGTATAACTTTTTCAATATAACTAAACTAAATATCTCAAATGACTTATTTTTAACAAAATATAATTACCAATACTTAGAAAAATACATATATTCACACATTACACAAATACAAGCATTTCAGTAATATTCATGCAATATCTGCAATTTCTGTAACTTAAAGGTTTTAAATATCCTAGTCCGAACAATATGATTTTTTTTTTTTGAAAATAAAAATGTGTGATAATCTAAAAAGAAGAGAGCACACATATATATAAGCAACAAAAACGATAATTGCCAACATGTCTGGCAGGTAACCAACAGTAGACATTCTAATCCAAGCAAAGACCACAAATATATGATATAGATGGATGAGCTCTGTAAAAACCACTACCCATCGTACTACAAAATCGACTCCTAGCATGGCTACCGCCTAATTATGAAGTACATCTACTCCTAAATAACACAATAGTCTCTCCATGAAATTAAATATAAAAGAAAAGTACAACATAACATGAAGAAATAGCTCCTCAAAATTGATCTCCAATAAGCACATCAACGAATATCAACATACCACTAACCTAAAATAAAACTAAACAAAAATGTAAGATAACAACACATATATATGTTTATATAAAAATAAATATACATACATATGTGGAAACAGGAGCAACAAAGGTATAGAGAGAAAAACTAAAATATCAACCACAAATGGAATTAATAACAAATACAGATTCTATTACAGCTAAAATGCTTAATAATCCTAATAAACGAATGCAAATTATTTATAACCATAATGAGAAATTTGTCAAACATAGGATTCCGAAACATCTTATAACAAGGATAAGACATCCATTCCAAACAAAAAGAAACAATCTTAATAATTAATTTGTCTATAGAATCAAAATTAGAATAAAACATTCTCTGATATCTATCAAACCAAATAAACCAAAAAATATTAGTTACTAAAGTGTCCAGAACATACCTATATTTATAATTAAAATCGAATCTAAAAAAGTTCCAGTAAAAATCACAATTCATGAAATTAAAAGAAAAAAATAAAAATAAAAATTCTCAATTCCGTATTTAAAATATAAAAAAATTTAACATAAGAAAAAAAATAGATGATTAATATTTTCATCAAATAAACTACAAAAACAATATTTAGAATCAAAAAAAAAAAATTCTTTCTTGATTTCTCTATAGTATTTAACTTCTTATGGATAATCAACCACATATGAAATTTAGCTTTAGGGGGAGCATTAGTCTTCCAGATAAAATTGAATTTAAAAAATGAAGTACCAGTAAAATTAAGGAGCTTATACATAGACTTAGAAGAGAACTTCAAACTCTTATCTTACTTTATGTGTTATTTTTTTAAAACAAATTTAACGATAACAAATTCAGCATTATGTTTTTATTAAACAAATACACAACTAGCAATCTTTAATTCTATATAAAAAATATATTTCACCAAAATATATGTTAACCTACATAACTCAACGTTGTCGGAATATATGTTCAACAACATCAAAATATAATCCCAAACATAAAATTAGATTAGGAAAATTTTGTATTAAATTTATGAAAACAAAATGAAAAAGATGTTAAGAACGATTATACAGGAGAAAAAGATGAGTTGTGATAGAAAAAATTTGTCTTGTTTATCCCGACAAAATCGTACATTATGCTTAGAAATGCCATTTCCAAACCTAAAGATTTCGAACATAAATTACATACTTGTCTTCAGCCTCAATAACATTCTCATAATGACATTTCTAAGCATACATTACATACCCTTAAAATTGTGTTGTCAACCACAACAAAAATTAGCCAAATGCAATGATTAATGTTCTCAACCTCAACAAAACTCTCATGTAATCAATTATCGTGAAGATTAAACAATTAGAAATCACCAATAACTAGCACTATAACAATCATCTACAGAATCCACAAAAAAAAAACTAAAAACCAAATTTTTGAACAAAATAGGTAAATTGACTGAAATTGATACCCGTAGCTTGTTCATGTGAAGAAGAGCTTGCCCTTTTTTAATTAAAACTGAAGCTTGATGAGGATTTCTTGGATTTCAATTTTTTGATTTTAAGGGTTATAGGTTAGAAGTTTGAGAATGAAGAATAAGAAAGAGAATGGGAGGAGCGTTCTATTTAAAGTTTCGGGGTGCAATCTCGGATTGCTCCCCGAAGCTTTCCTTTTTTTATTTGCCACGTGTACCGGTGTAATCCAGTATTGCGCCAGTATATTATGGTCAGTTCAGCGCTAAACTAGCAAGAAGTGTGCTATACTTATTATTTTTTGAAAAACATGCTAAAAGTGAAATTAAATAATTAAACTGGGCTAAATTGAAAAAAATCCATTATTGAGTTATATTTAGTTATGTACATCCCATCTAAACGGCTCATTAATTTTGCGTGCCACTAAAAGAGTGATGCTTTTCAACACCCTAGTGCGAACACACTTAATTTTTTTATCATAAAATAAACAACTATAGCCCCATCGTCCTCATCTGATTGAGTTGCTATAAACGAAGGATACGAGAGACTTATATAGGCATTGGCATGAACTTCAATAGAGTTTTCATATCACAGCGACCTTTAGACAAAAACAGTCGTGGGAACATTTCAACTACCATTTATTTTTTTCAAATTGAAAATATATCTCCTGTTGAAAAAAATCAATATTTGTAGTGAGAAAAAAAAATTAATTTTGCTTTTAACAGCAATTTTATTCATCAAATTTTATCCACTCTTAAATGCAAAAAAAAAAAACTTCTTTCTTTTATTAGTTGAGATAAAAAACAAATTAGTAGTGGTCAGCTTTGTTTGCTTCTTTATTACGTTTATTATTATATTGGTTCTAGTTTATCAATTAATTTGGAATCATTGTTTAATTAACCCTGAAAAGTAAACCTAAAATTCCTTGTCCTTTTATATATTGTGCTAAGCTTCATGTTTATTTCTCCGGTTGATTGTTCGATAAAGCCTATGATAACTTTAATATTGTGTATGTTTCTCCTTTGATAAGTCCTTAATTACTATAACTTAATACTGATGATTTACAATTAAGTTGATCAACTACAAGTTATCATACAACAATGACTAGGGGTGTAAATCGGTCGGACCAGACCAGATGGAGGTGTGTTCAGTTTCTATTCTAAAAAAATCGGACAGGACCAATTTTTTCTCGAAAAATTTTTATTGTCCAAATTCGTGTTTTAAATAAAATAGGTCGGACACAGACATGATTGGACTCGGTCGGACATGGCTATTTATATCCATTTTGTACATTTTACTAGATTTTTCTCTCAACTATACGCTGAATTACAAGGAATTCGGACGAGCCCGAACCGGACATGATTTTTTCTCGTACAAATTTTGTTGTTCTAACTCGTGTCCTAAATGAAAATCGGATGGACTCGGATGTAGGGTTGAGCATTTGGTTGGTTTGGTTTATCCGATTACTAAATTTTCAAACCAAACTAAAAGCGATAAAAATGAAAACTGAACCAAACCAACCAAATTAAGATTGGTTGATTCGGTTGGTTATCCGATTTAACCAAACTTAAAATATTTTAGACTTTATGTTCATAATGTTAACTATAATTTAAAATAAATTATAAATATATGATTAAAATATTACTATTTTTGATTCTAATGCTTCTCGAAAGTAATTATGATACATATGTGATAATTTAAATTTATTAGATAACTAAATTAACCTAAAATATTTACTATAAGATAGATAATTTTGAAAATATAATAAAAATTCGGTTAATTTGGTTAAATCGATAACCAAACTAAATTCTTTTCCGAACCTATTACAAACCAATCTAATTTCAAAACCAAACCAAACCGACCAAGCTAAATTGGTTTGGTTGGTTTAATTGGTTTAACCAAATAATGCTCACCCCTATTCGGACGGACGTGTTTCAGTCATGGACACGAGCGAACATCGGACATTTGTACAAAATTTACAGCCTTAACAATGACCACTGGTATAACATCAATTAGTTATATAGATGTTAAAATGAAAATAAGTAATTTCTTGTATCCATTTGGTAAAAGAAAAATACTGCACTTTGTTTTTGTGTCCAGTGACCTGTTAATTACAACATAAATAATAGTTTAATTATGGTTTAAAGCTGTAAACCAATTAAGAAATCTAGGCAAAAAGCTCTTACATCAAAGCACAGTAAAGATCAGCGAACAAAATTAATTTGCATCATCCGGCAGACAACTTCTTCTTTCAACGAAATTACTATATCATACATAAAAAAATTCAACCTTCAACGAGAAACGGAATTGAAACTAAAAATCAAATCCATGATAAAATTATAGTTTCACATATATAAAAATTATAAAAATACCTAAAGAATTGAAGAGACGCTGCAACCCTAGATTGAAAGCGTGAAGGATGAAGAATAAAAGCGTTCAAGTGGAGGACAGCGATTAACAGCAATATGTGAAATTTCACCCTTTTCAGCCGCCTCCTTTCTTTCTGCTTTTCGCCTCCATTCGATTTTATGCCTTCTTTTTTTTCTTGGTATGACGTTCTGTTTGTACGGGCTCAGGGCCGCCTATGTGGCTTAGTTTCGTAAGTGAATGACCAGGTGCACTAAACAGTATGTGAAATGTATTGCTACAAAATATCATTTAGACATCTTCATCTTTATTGCCTTATCAAAACTTATTTATTAACGCTTTTCAGCTACACTTGATAACAAGTACACACTAAGTTGATTACAAGATGTTAAATTCCTCAGCCTTTGTCTTTCCCGACTTTACATATGTCAAATTCTTCTCATTCATGAATATTTATAAGATCTGGTCATTTTAACAGCACGACGGGACTTTCTCATCAATTTAATCATATGATTTGTGGTTGGTTGTGTTTTAATTGAGCATATGAGAACAAAGAGATTGAGGACAAGAAAATTAAGTTGATTACAATGATCTGATTGTGTAATTTTGATCATCCATACCACAAAAAGTACATCCAAACTTCATTACCGAAGTTGTCGAGCTACAGGCATTGATTTTTGTTGTTACAGTAACATCATTGGAATAAGTAAATAAATACATAATATAAAAAGTGAAAGGAGAAATACTTGAAGAGAAATTGTACTGCACTATAACCCTACGTGTTTATAAAAGCTCTTACAAATCTCCACATACATCTTCTTTTCTTGATACAAGAAATAATTTGCTTATTTACAATCCAATTTAAGTATAACAAAATAAAGGTTTGGTCATGCAAACAGAACGTCGCGTAAGAAGCTGGTGGTGGTACATGCCTTATGACTTTACTAAATATAGTTGCTAAGAAGCAGGCGTAGGCCATTTCATTCTGGTTCCAGTACTGCAGTCTGCAGTGGTCCCCGTGTCGATCAAACAACAAATTGCTTAGGTGACTTGCAACTTAAGATGAAACCAATTTTAGTTTCACCTTAGTCGCGCCGAATTTTTCTTTCAAATCAGTGTCCTCATCCACGACACAACTTCTTCAATCCCTCTTTCTTGTTTCTACCCATCAATTTTCCAACAATTTGAAAGTGAAATTCGATTTGGGTTTCGAGCAAAGGTATAACATTAAATATGATGATCGATCACTACAAAAAAACACAGCAATTTGCGACGGCATTTAGCCGTCGGCGGCCGTCGCAAGCTGTCGCTAAATGTCGTCGCAAATTAACTCGTCGCCAACAGGAATTGCAACGGCTAAAGCGACGACTTCGTCGTTGATTTAGCAACGGCTAGTAACGGCTTATCGCCACGTGTCAAGTCGTTTCATTTACCGAGAAGCCATTGCAAGCCGTCGCAAAACCGTTACAAAAAACTGTTACGAACCGTCGGAAGCCGTCGCTATATGTTGACCAATAGGCCGTCGCTAGCCATCGCAAGCCGTCGTAGATCTGGAACAAATTTTTTTGACCTGCACAGCAGTTCCTTCCCATCAAACCACACCACACTATCATCTCATCAACTCACTATTAATTCACCAATTTTCACCAAAAATCAATTCAATTCCCCAATATTATCTCATCATTTCACAAATACTCATCAACAATCAGTTCATTAATTAAAAAACAAAATTATAAACACCATACGTATGAAAACCATATCAAAACACATCATAACATCGTC
Organism: Allium sativum; assembly: GCA_030737875.1. NCBI lineage: Eukaryota > Viridiplantae > Streptophyta > Magnoliopsida > Asparagales > Amaryllidaceae > Allium > Allium sativum. Next base: position 136,078,917 of record CM060921.1, on the reverse strand, counting down.
AAATACCATCGTACAACACAAAACACATCAAACCGTAGTATATGTACATACCATCATCCGTGCATGTGGCATAAAAAACCAAATATATGACATATCAGAGAATAAACTAAGAAATGTGCACATACACTAATCTTCCTCCTCATCGTCTTCTTCTTCCTCCCCACGATAAACAGCAGAATCTCCTCCATCTCCTCCCTCGCCAGGCATAAACCCATGCTCATGAAAGTAAGCTGCGATGTGCTCATCTATATCCTGTTGCATCTGGGTTTTTCGCTAGTCCATCAGCTCATTCATCTGCTCCTGCATCCGAGCAATAGTCGCCTCCTCCATCGTCCTCCTATAAGTACGCTGAACATCCTGTGAAATAAGTAAGTTCACATTAAAGTTATTTAAACATGAATATGCTTAAACACGTACATGGTTTGTGTTAAACATTTATTTGGTTTGTGTTAAACATGTATGAGCTTAGTGTGTTAAAAAAGTCTTACCTCCTGATTGCCGAAACCATATCGCCTTCCTCGAGTAGGAGTATCGGTGATAGAATGCCATATACAATCAGACTCTGCGACCGTAAGCTCCTGTCCAGTAGCCTCTATCACTCTAGCAGCCTCTGCATCATACTTCCCCTACAATAGCAATATAATTTTAACACAAATGTTATACTGTGATAGGAACGAATATGAAATATTTTAATTTATACGGATAAGCATATATATTTACCATTATATGCTCACTCTTCGAATCCACCCAATCATATGTAATATTTCCTTCTTCATCAGTATGCTCAACTGCATGTGTGTGTCTGAATACGTCTGCCAGCGTAGGCTCTTTTCCGTACTTTACATGCTGAGTATTTAAAATAATGTATAAGAATGAATTATATACACTAAATTTTCACGTGAACATATACTACAAGTATTTAAAATTTATACCAAATCCCTTTTATGTTGTTGAAATGATTTTGAGCCACCGCGGTGTAGAGCAGGATTCTTTTCTATATTTGCTTTATTTCTAGTTGCTACTTTCTATTAAATTTTAAACACGATGATGTAAAATAATGCAATCAATATTACAAATGTGAATATTTATCATTATGTCTAACTTTAGCTTCTTCCGACTCCCAATACTTTTGAAAATCTGCCCAAACATCATCACTCATAAACAGAGGCTTTTTCCAGATGTCTTCGCCCTTGAAACCATCTCTCGATAATTTTTGCGCATCTTCGTATTCCAATGAGTCAGAAAATTAGTCATGTCCTCATCCTCAACGTGTACAACAGCCTGCATATTACATTTATTTTTAATTATTTACAGTATATTAATTTTCAATATTAGTATAAAAAATCACTTACCAATAAATCGGCTAGAATGACATTCTTAATATAAGGTGGAATACTATCCCAATGTGGTCAAGCCCCCGTCATTCTGCTCAAGTAAGACTGCTTCGATACCTCTAATATGAACTGTGCGGGCTCAATCTCGAATCCTCTGTGTTGAAGTTGATATAAATATTTCATATATTTTAAATAAACTAAATTGAAATAAATTTGACATTTACCTGCCACTTTTCGGAACAATCTCTACAACTCGGCGCAGATCCGGCACTGAGCTGCTAGCACCTGGAGATGGTGAAGGAGTAGGCTGAGATGTACTCCTCGATCGTCGTCTATCGCCAGACATATCTGTTACAATAATATAATATGCATACAAAATAATTTGAATTATTAGCATTAGTCATCATTATCATAACGTAAATCGTAAATGAGAAGAACAATACTGCATAACATAGTCAACATTATCATTACATAATTCAGAATAGTAACAAACGTAAGTAAATTCATAGCTAAGAACAATTAACATCATTATTATTACATAGCTCAGAATAATACATAACATAGTACATAGCTCAGAATATAGTACATAACAAAAGTACAAAACCTCAGTCTTCATCATCTTCGGATGCAGACTCGGTCTCATACTCTATATCGTTTTCTTCAGTACTTACAAATGCATCTACTAGTATATTCGCTTCTTCATTCAACGGCCCTACATCAATGTCATCAACTATTATTATTTCAGTATTTGGCTCAAGATCTGCTTGATACGCTGCTTCGTCTGGAATATTATTTCCATCAAATGTAAATCTCGCCTTTGTTTTTAAAACAGCCCACCAATCTGCTTTATCTTTTTTTAAAGATGGATATGGAGCAAAATAGACTTGTAATGCTTGCTTAGCTAACACAAAAGGATCATACTTATAGTAATGCGAAGTATGCCTTATTTCGATTAGCTTATAATCTTTGTGTACATTGATTCCAGAACCACGAACATTGCTAAACCAGTTGCATTTGAACAGATAAATTTTCTCTACGGGCTGAACGTAATATGTTAACTCTACAACTTGCGTTAAGACGCCGTAAAATCTTTTATATGCTCCTCTGGATCATCACTACCTTTGACAAATACACCGCTGTTATACGTTAATTTTTCAGCTCCGTAATCATTGGTGTTGAATTTAAATCCATTGACAAAGTATATTGGATAAGTTTTGACATTTCTTTTTGGTCCGATAGCAAGATGTCGTAATCCTTCGTTAACAACACAATTATTTGGATCATGAACATATTCTGAAAACCATCTAGCAAATTCTTTACTGAGATCACCAGATGGATGTTGTGATTCGTAGATACTGCATATATGTGTTATGTTTCTTTTTATTAATAGACACAAATAAATGTATATGCATATATAATCGAATTGTACATGAATTTAGTATTACCTAACAAATGGTGCAACTTCCGCACAATTTAAGAGAACATATGTGTGCGCTACATTGTAATCTTTATCGCTTAACCATATTTCCACACATTTTCCTGTAGGTCTTCCATGTTGTCTAAAAATAGATAACATTATTTGAGAAGACTCCTGCTCAACGACTTGTTCATTACGAGGAATAGTTACAAAAGACAAGTTCACATCTTCACTATAGTAATGAGAGAAAAAAAATGAAGCTTCTTCTTCAAGGTACGATTTGCAAATTGAACCTTCTACTTGAGCTTTTTGCCTAATTTTTTTCTTCAAATGATTCAAGTACCTATAATATGATTAATTTAATTTATATGTTAGTACAATAATCTAAGTTGTAATCTAGATTGGTTATTGAAATTGTATACAAAGTTACCTCTCAAATAGATACATCCATCCATATTGGAGTGGACCTCGAAGAAGTGCTTCGGACGGAAGATGAATAGGTAAATGCTTCATTACATTAAAAAAAACAGGTGGTAATATTTTCTCGAGTTTGCAGATCAGTACAGGGATTTCTAGTTCAAGCTTACGTAGACGATCTACCTTTAATGTCGTTGAACAAAGTTGTTTATAAAACAAACTTAATTCTGTTATAACATTCCAGATTTTTGTAGGCACAGTTCCTTGAAAACCACAGGTAAAAAGTATTCCATCATGATATGGCAATCATGGCTTCTCATTCCACTCAATTTACTGTTTTTAAAGTCCACACATCTACGGAGGTTTGAAGAAATCCCATCAGGACATCGTAATCCTTCCACCCACTTTAGCAAAAGTTTTACTTGCCTGTTGTCTAGCTCGTAGCATGCTTTAGGTTTTTTATTTTCGTCATACAAGTGCAGTTCCGGCCGTTTACAAAAGTATAATATATCGCGTCTCGAATTCACATCGTCCTTGGTTTTACCCTTTACATTCAAAACTGTATTAAAAACGTTATCAAACATGCTTTTTTCATTATGCATCACGTCAATATTATGCCGATGTTTGAGATTTTTCCAGTAAGGTAACTCCCAAAATATACTTTGTTTGCACCAATTATGAATGTCCAATTTACCTGGAATTTCAACCTGCTTGCCAGTTTCATGTATCTTTGGGTACTCACTTACAATTTCATATATCTCTTCACTTGTCCAAACTTTAGGCGGTAGCATAGTTTCTACTCTGTTAGCTTTAAAGTTCTTTTTATCCGTTCTAAATTTATGATTAATATGGAGAAAGCAACGATGACAGTCAAACCATGAAATTTTTTCCCATATTTTAATGAAAATGATCGTGTCTCCTCCATACAATGAGGACAAGCTAGACGTCCAGCTGCGCTCCAACCTGAAAGCATGACATACGCGGTAAAATCACTAATAGTCCATAATATTGAAGCAAACATACGAAAATTTCTTTTTCTCGAAATGTCGTTTGTTTCGACTCCTTCATGCCACAGTGTTTTCAATTCTTCAATCAACGGTTGCAGATAAACATCAATTCCTTGAGTCGGATCATCAGGACTGGGGACAACAACCGTTAAAAACATATATGGATTTTCATACACATCCATGGAGGTAAGTTATATGGAGTAACAATGATAGGCCATGATGAATATTTACTACCAAACTGAGAAAATGGCGAAAATCCGTCTGTGCATAAACCGAGCCAAACATTACGGCTCTCTGCAGCAAATTCAGGATAAGTCCTATCAAAGTGTTTCCATGCTTCACCATCAGACGGATGTATCATAGTTCCTTCTTCTGGTGTTCTCACGCTATGCCATCGCATATGACACGCTGTAGCAGAAGATGCATATAACCGTTGAAGTCTAGGAGTTATAAGTAGATAATGCATTCTTTTATATGGAACTTCTTTTCCTTTCTTTTTCCCTGGTTTATATCTATCTTCATTGCAAAATTTGCATTTTCTACGCTGAGCGTCTTCTTTCCAATACAACATGCAACCTTTAACACATGTATCTATCTTATGATATGGTAATCCAAAAGAGGACATAAGTTTTTTCACTTTCTAATGACTATCACACATCAAATTATTTGGCGGCATATGTCGTTTTGCAGTTTGTACAACTGCTGTAAATGCAGCTTCTGTAAGATTGAATTTTGATTTCATAGTGATGAATTCGGCGGTTACAGACAACTCGGTTTCGCTTGTATACCCTTCCCACAACGGCCTCTTAGCAGAATTCAATAACTCATAAAATTTTTTCGCTTCCGCCGTTGGTTCTCCGACATTTCCAGTCTCATCGTTGCTTTGCTCAATGTTAGGAAACATTGATCGTGCTGCATCTTGCATCATATTTTCTATCGGATTTGTCAATGTATTATCGTTCATCATTGTACTATCGTCCTCTACCACTACAGGGTTAGAAGTAGGTTGAACAAGTTCTCCATGACGATTCCATAAGTGTTAATTCGACACAAAACCAAATTTATACAGATGTACTTCTACTACATCCGGTTTCCAATGCTTCAGATGTCTGCACTTACTACACGGACAACGAATGTCTACGTTACTTCGATTATTGGATTTAGCGAAACTAATAAATTCTTGGACTCCATTACAAAAATGTTCCTTTATCGACCCTTTTTTACCGGTTCGGGGTTGATACATCCAACTGCGATCACGAAAATAATCGAACATTTTCCTAATTTGCAACAAATATGTTAGAAAGTTCGATCGAACGTAACACTTTATACTATTTTAAATCTTGTAAAATTTCATTTATAACTATTGCATGTTTTCAGTTTTTTTGTTTATCTCTTTTTTTACTTTGACGGTCGGTCTGCCTACTTCCCATTACAAATATAATAACGTAAGCATATTTATAAATCATTTCAGGATAAACGGTTCAACAAAATTTCGGCAGCACTTCCCTTTGGTCCCTGTATCGTACACAAATGAGTGTACACAGGGAACAAAAAGGAAGTGTCATCGTAACTTTGTTAACCGTTTAAACTGAAACGATTTTTAAAATATGCTTACGTTATTATATTTGTAACTTGTCCAATACTAGGACAAATCCAAAGAATATTGTATCAGATGAATATAGATTTCCGTTTTATGTAAAAACGAATACCCATATAATGATCATATACAACACTTGTCGGACGGGGCCAAATTTATTTAAGGGGTTCACATAAGTAGTCAAAAAAACATTCAACCTAGTTTAAACCATAAAACAATACAAATGAAAAAAGCGCGCTTTTTGCGCTTTGGGCTTTTATGCGCTTCACTAACAGGTGCGCCCTTAAACTTCAAAAAAGAAAACCTTAGTTGCGCCTTGCGCCTTTTTCCATCTACGCTCGCGCCTTAACTACATAGCGTCTATAAAATATTTTTCAGTACTTTCAATTTGTAAAATAACATGACAGTGAAAATTATGAAGTATAAATTAGTTTTAGTTACTTTTAGTTTAAAGTATAAATTTGTAAAATAACATTTTTATATTAAATATTATAGCAACAATTTTTTTTATATTGCAAATGCATTCTTCAAATTTGTTTGGACCGACTATTCTTGCATCCAATGGTGATGTAATTAACAGTGCATGCGGGGACATCATTACACCATTTCAATAGTCATAATCAAGTTAATTACTAGCGCTAAACAATCACGTTTAGTTCATTTTTTCTCAAATGATCTCAAATAATCCTACAACACACTCAACCTACAACACAATCAACGTAAACCCAATTACATACATTATAGTCGTCGTTTTCATGCTCCTAAATCAAGTACATATGCGATAATCAACGATTTCAAACTCCTAATCAATTCTACTTATTCCTAAATCAATGTGTAACAAAATCAACATCATATGCATCTCACAAGACAACCAATTTCATATCCATAAACATGAATTTACAACCCCATATAAATATACACAAATTAACCCTAAATAACCCTAAATAAAGATGGAACAGGGTTTAGAAGACATACCTTCGCAAATTAAGGTGACGGAATGGGGTTTGGATGGTTGAAATCGCGGCAATGGAGGGCGACGACGTTGGCTGTTTATTGCTTCAGGGCCATGCGACGGCTAGCGACGGCCGCTTTTTTCGCCGTTGCAAGCCGTCGCAAGGCCCTGTTGCTATTTCAAGCCGTTCCTGTAGTGATGCAAGCGTAGAACGGAAACAAAGCTTGGGCAAAGTTATCTTGAATCTGAAATTTTCAGATTTTGACAAGTAGTATGGCATATTAATGTTAAGGTATGTTTCAAGGCGTTCTTTTGAATAATCTTATAGATTTGACACGAATGTCATTTTGTTAAAGTTTTCAAAAACGTGTTGAGGTCCAAAAACATCCTTTGGATAGTTAAACATGTTAAACATAGTGATATAAATTTGTGTAAACTGTGATGCAATTTTATTAATGATTCAAAAAGAGTTTCTAGTACATGATTTTAATGAGGACAGAAACATATAATTTGATTCAATTCTATTTGTTATAATTTTGATCTTTCATTTATAGAACGTTAGAAGTTAAGGTTTTATTAATTTTCATATAAGCCATTATTCATTTAGTAAAAGTTAATAGCACGCAATCTTTGTAATGATATGTTTACAAAAAGAAACAATTGTATACTAAAAATATGCTGAATATACGAATATTAGCCTTCATCTTGGTTTAGATTGAAAAATTTTATTTGTTTGTAAAACCTTTGGTGATTTGAATAAATAACTATTAGTTGATACATACATACATACATATATATATACATATTATATTTATATATATACACATATATAAAATCAAGAAAAAGGGAAATTGTTCTAATGTTTGGCACCTTCATTATCATAATACCGTCCATCAGAAGAGGAAAATAAACCTTATATGTTTTCCTTCTTGAATTTCAAGTATCGTATGGTTCTAAGGTTACAATATTAAAGGCCACTCAGTTTAGGTCATTTCATTACTAGATGGAATTAAAACACAACTAACTGGTCATAAATCTTCTACTTATACATATACATAGGATTTTTCATATAGAATTATAAGGTATTATATAACCGGTATTCTCTAGGGCATACAGAGAGACGAACAGTATAAATATAAGTGAGATGTAAAAAAGGTAAGGTTGAGTCTAAAAAATTGACTATTCAAGCTTTACCTTTACTAAGAATAAGAAAAGAAAGGGGCCCCACTTGGTTTTGTTGGTCTTTTATTTTATGTTATTTTATTAGTATACTCTTTGTTTTGTTGGATTGGAACGTATACATCAAAAATTCAATGTAAAATTGGAATGAGAATGAAATAAATTGTTTCAAATCGGTGCTAAAAAAACTTAGATTTCGAAAAGATGTGCTTTAACGCCAACGGATGTAGCAATGGTCAATTTAACAACTGACTTTCCTTTTGGCTAATTAGTATTTATGATTTTTCCTCGTAATAATGCATAAGTTTGAAATTAAAAGATTTTCAATTGTAATTCACATATAGTGTTCTAACTATGATAAAAATATTGATGTTCTTTATGTGTCTCCTTAACATTAAACCGTAAAATTGTTTTATTAGCTATTTATGGAAAGCAATAATAAATTTGATCTGGTGTAGAATGGAATTCTACTTTATATTATAATGTTAAACATGATAATATTTATATTTAGTGGCCATGGTTTGGATTGATAATTTTACATATATAAAATTATATGCTTTGTAAATCCAAATTCATCAAAAGTAAGGATTTTCCGTTCATAAAATGTTCCAGCACATAATATAAAATTTAAATGTTAAAATCATTTATGGGCCAAAGAGACTATAAGAGGTAAATATAACTTTCCCCTTATATTTCAAGAAATTAAAACATATTGTCAAATCATGAATGCTAGTAAATGTATTAGTGCTAATTAAGAATTGGTGTTAATTTGACAATTTATTTCATTTTCCTAAGCATAAGTTGGGGTTTCTCGGCTAATGCACAAATAAGAAAATGATAAAATGTTTTAAATTGTTTTAATTATAGAGTTCTAAAAATAATAAAGACGAGAATTTCAAATGGTTAAATCATGTAACTGATTTGTGATATATATGAAACAAAATAAAAGAATTTAATGATTCATTAGATTAGCATTTCATTTTCCTTTCAATAGTAGGATTTGAAATGTATAAAGTTGCAACTCCCCACCCCTAGACCTCTACTAGTAAAGAGCATTACGAGGAATGTCGTCTGCTTATGCAAGAATAGGTCTGGTTAGAAGTGATCATCCATACTCTTTTATTAAATAAACATCAAGAGTATCGATAAAATGCACAATATTTTTTTCACATGGATTGACACTCTTAATCTTTATTCAATATAATACATGGTGGCTAAAATGTAATTCAGAAAGAGCACGATTAACTAATACAATATACATCACGGAACAGATCAACCAACACAAGATACACATACATATAATATACAACATACAGTGTCACAAAAGTGGTAAACAACCACAATACATACACAAAAAGTCTCGAAAACAAGTACACAACATCAGAGTACACGGATCATAAATGAACATCTACACAAAATAGCAGACTAGATAGCCCAAAGCTGATAGATCCATCGGAAGCAAAAGATATCAACAATAGCTGAAGAAACCTGGAAAAGCCCAGTCTGACTCGAGCACTAACACACATAGGTCAGTCTAGTCAACAATGAGTAATAATAGGCACTATAAGATTAAAGACAGAACGAGATAGGCAACTCATTATCAAAAGAGTAGGGTGATGATTACACAAGGGGGATAAATCAGGTTAAGTTCTTATGTCATAAGTGAAGGATATACACCATGTTTCTTGTACTAGCTCTAGGCTAAGTACACTACTAACTATAATCAACAAAGTAATCTCAACACCCAAAATCATCAAAATCACCATGCACATAACTCGACAGAGTTAAGTCATCACAAAAGAAGCATCAACTCAAACATCGAAAATCACATAATATGAATGGATTTAAAATCCAAATACTCATCACAATGTATGGTCATTAAGATCAAATCACAATCACAAATAAAAATCACAATATGGATCCATCACAAAAGATATGCACGTACTATCGTAATGTACCTCCTCCCGAGCCATAATATAGTAACCTCCGAGCTTAGCCAAATACTTATACGTATTCAAACAAGGTGCCCGACACTATGACCCCTACACCTATCTTGACTCAGAACCAATAGCCTAAACAGTGGTAACTGTGTGTCTTATACCACACGTTTTAACTATTTGGTTTACTAGCCGCTTGCCAACTTCGCAATGAAAACACAGAAATCACAAATCACAATCAACAAATCACCAATCTTCAATTAGGCGGACCTGGAATTGACCGATTTCATATATCGACGTGTCCCATACAAGGTTTTAAATCCTGGATATCGATCACGTTTCGTCTCGGGGATTTTATAGACTCGTCTCGTATTGGGGGAGATCTCAGACGAGATGTGTCTAGCTTGGGTGTTCGTCTCGGATTTTCATCTCGGGTCTGAAAGTTCATATCGAAACAATCTCGAGGTACATGATATGTTAAAAATAATATTTTAACAAAATGATTTTATGGCTGCTATTAAAAACTTAGTAACTTAAACTTAAAATGCAAAATAACTTTATTATTCTTTATTTTGCGAAAGATCATTCATACTCTAAAACGTAATATGCTTAAAACAGAAATATTGTTAGACAGGAACCATTAAAAGGATCCAAAACATTAAAAAATTCAGCATAAATAGACCATAAAATACATAATTTCATAAGTAACATGTATGTATAAAGACGAATATGAAAATCATAAGCATTGTAAAACATATACGACATACAATATAGTCATTTAAAATGCAAAATGTAAAATAACAAAAGATTGTTATGGCTATATTTGAGTTTTTAAATTATTGTTCTAGTTTAGGAACAAATTTAAATTTTAACCAAAAAAACTAAGATCTCGGACGATGTTCCAGTATTTCGTCTCGGTCGATATATCGTTCGATATTGAAATATCTCGGGCGATATATTCGGAAGGAGATTTAGAGTGATATTTGTTGTTTCATTTCGGAAGGAGCCCAAAATGAGATCTCGGAGGAGATATCGGGCGATATTTGCGAGATTTGAAACAGTGGTCCCATACCATAATGTTTACGATATTGTTTAATTTCCATTATGTCATCCCGAAGGGTGCGGAAATGTGTGGATTTAATATAGGAAAAAGACTTGATTTCTTTTAAAACCAGTTTATAAAACAATTATCAAAAATCAATTTTTTTTTCTAGAATGTATATATATTTTAAAATAGATTTTATACTATTGTTATAAGGTAGTGCCTGGCGCAACGGTAAGGTTACACAGTTGGTAATCTGGAGCGCTCAGGTTCGAGCCCCGACCTATTCACAATGTGAGGGAAAGGCTGTGCGCGCTAATTGACCACCCCTAGAGCCCAAAAAGTCGTGTGAATAGTACTAGAACGGGAGACTGATCTATGAAGTCCTCGCGCTTGAGTACGGGAGCCTTTGGCACTGGGTATCTGTAACAACCCGAATTTTAAACAACGTGTTAAGACAAGAATCAAGGCAGAATTAAATTATAAAATCTAAATCAGGATAAACGGGTTGCGCCATTGCGTTCGTCTCGGAAAAATACGCGAAATAGAGTCCGAAATTTTGTAAATCGGAGTCCGTATGACCCAGTTAAGGCCCAACGAAGTTTCACGAAAATTCAAATCCGAAAACAGATTTGAAATTCAGTCCAGAAAGAGAAGGCGGGAAAATTCCCACCAGGCACACAGGGTGTCGACCCCTGGGTCGACCCCCCCTCCAGGGGGTCGACATGGGTGTCGACCCTGGGGTCGACCCCCCTCCAGAGGGTCGACATGGGTGTCGACCCCCGGGTCGACCCCCCCCCCCCCTGTAGAACCCCGACCTGGTGCACCTGCTTGTCATGTTGGCTCGGTTTTGGAGGCTTGTGACGATTTTTGAGGGTTCAGATCTATCCTAGGGTTTATCCTACGGCCTAAACTACTCCTAATCTCTATAAAAAGACCCCTAGACCTAGCTTAAACCCTCACAAATCACTCATGCCACGAAGTGCTGCCCAAATGCCAAGTGATCATGGCCTCCATCTCCAACTCCAAGAGACTATGCATGCAAATCGGATCCGAATCGAAAGGTGCAAGCTTGCTACACCAAATCGAGGCTCGATCAACGTTGCTGCGGCGATTTCATGACGGTTCTTCATCAAAGGAGTCACCTTTCATCGTCAAGACGATTCATGCGCACCCTCTAAGCCTCACTATGTAAGTTCTAGCTACTTGTAGATTCTAACGGTGGTTCTAATGTGACATGGGATAAAATATGATGAAACATAAGTATGCTAGCTTATGTGAACCTAAGTTTTCCCCTTTTCTATGATCTATGACCTTGGGCTAAGTTGTAGCGACTTAATCATGCCATTCATGTTATGTTTAACCTAGTATATCTTGAAAGTTTGAATCTTTATCTATGAAATGTTAGTATGAACCTTTGGGAACCACTTGACTTGTGAAACATGGGCAAAAACTTGACTTTGGGGCTTATGCATGTTTGTGGCCAAATTACCTTAGAATGTTATGCATGTTTGTGGCGAAATTACCTTAGAATGCTATGCATGTTTGTGGCCAAATTCACTTATGATACTATGCATATTTATGGCCAAGTTCCCTTATGACACTATGCATGTTTGCGGCCAAATTCCCTTATGACACTATGCATGCTTGTGGCCAACCACTATATGATAGTATGCATGTACAAGGCCAATCCCTTGATGATACCATGCATGTTTGAAGCCAACCCCGTCGTGGCATCATGCATGTTTTGGGGTCAATGTGTACCATAGTATTTATACTATGTTGACTCGCTTTCACTCAAGTGAAAACACGATTTTGGGGTAGTTAGACAAACGTGAACGTGACGCGAAAACTTGACTTGAATGTGACATGAAAAACTTGACATGGGGTTTACATGAGAACATGACATTCATGATACATTTAAATATGGTCATGACACGTGGGAAAACATGGAACTTGAACTAGACACGTGTGGGTTGTAAGTGTAATATGACACTAGACCAAACATGAAAGTGGCCAACTGGAGGTTGGGTTGAGTTTGTAGCATAAATCTACCCGGACCCGCCCGGCTTAACTAGTGGCTACAAACAATAGGATCCAATGTGAGAAGTTGGTCATGTCGCGCTTAAGACCCGAGGTTAGACTAGGTTGTGGTGTAAAACTACCCGGACCCGCCCGGCTTAACTAGTAACCACAACAAGGTCTAATGTGAGAGGTTGAGAGTGCATTAATTAAATTAATGCCACATGATAAGGTTAAGTAAATTTGACTAATGACACTTAACCGATATGACACGAATGGGTAGGTTAAGTGGGACCGGGCTTGATTTCTTAATGACACTTAACCATACAAGACAATTAGGGGATGGGGTTAAGTAATTTACGCTTAACTAATCCGACTTGGTAATTAGATGGGGTTAAGTAATTTAGACTTAACTAATCTAAACACGGTAATTAGATGGGGTCAAGTAATTTAGACTTAACTAATCTAAACACGGTAATTAGATGGGGTTAAGTAACCTATACTTAACTAATCTAAAATTCGGTGGGGTTAAGTTAAACACTTAACCAATCTAAACTTGGTAATTCAATGAGGTTAGGTAACTTATACTTAACCAAATATACATGATGATTTGATGAGGTTAAGCAATCACACTCAACCAATCTAGTATGAGAACTTGATAGGGTTAAGTCACAAGACCATTTAAATATACTTAACCATTATAATACGATTAGTGGATGGGGTTGAGTTAACCTATACTTGACCAATCCGACTCGATAATCCGACGAGGTTAAGATAATCTATGCTTAACCAATCTAACACGATAATCTGATAGGGTTAAGACAAACAAATACTTAACCAATTTGACTTGATGATTGAATAAGGTTAAGTCATGAGCTTCTTGGTATACTTAACCAACTTGTAGGGCTAGGTCTTGGACTTGAATACTTAGCCAAATCTTGACATGATTCGTAGGCAGGTTAAGTCGTGAACTTAAGTGACAATACTTAACCCATTAGACAAAACCCTAGTTCAGGGGACTAGGTGGAAAACCGGGATTAGCAAGGATAACGGGAAAGGAGGCTAAGTGGTAAACCTTAGTTTGGGAAACTAAGTAATAATTCTTAGTCAAGAGATTTGGACCAGTTCACAAATAGATGAGTAACCCGATACGGTAGGTCATCGCTTAAACACACGAGGAGGAGCAAATTATCCGACTTGGATAAAGGCTCCAACGAACTGGGTGACGAAGCGGTAGCATCGGGGGACGTGAGGGTACTCTTGGTATCCCTCTGTGAGGTGGCAGGTGGTCCATGAAACCTGGCCTCACAGAGGTTAAGATCTGCGATAGAAGAGCCAAGAGTATGCCTTGGTTACTATGCGAGCGACCTAAAGACTGGGATGGATTAGCGTGGAGTCGACGATACTTGATTTTGCCCTGGATAGCGCGTCGTCGACTACCTACCATCTTTAGTCAATCGTGTACGAACGGAAAGGCAGGGAACCCCCAATAGACCATGTTCTTACTATCAAGTCATGGGTGAGGTTGGCCCATAGGAAAGTAGGGCTATAGTGGGGTCGGGATGTGGTTCTCATACATGATTTTTCTTGGATTGCCTTTCAGTAGTTGAGGGAGGGGTCACGTGGGACCATAGCCACGGGTACAAAAACAGACCTTGACATCTGCATCAGCAGACGACTTAAAGCTCCCGACCGAGTTCCGTATTTCTTGATTTGCCCTGGCACGGAACTCGGATGGCACATTGAGGAACATGTGCGTCTAGACATGGAAAACGATTCACGATACATACGCGGGATAAAGGGCGCGGTTGACGGGGGGCATAATCCCTAGTGGCCCTAGGTGGCTGAACCCAAACCGAGACACGGAAACGTTCATTAGGTAGTATAATCCCTAGTGGTCCTAGGTGACATAAATCCTAAGTGAACACGCGATAGTTCATGGTAAGAAAACATAACCAGATCAAGGGTAGCAGTCCAAAATAACCTCAAGGATAAAACGTTTACATGGGAAAGCCCGTATGGCCTATGGCAAGGGACTGAACTTATACATGGGAAGCAACATACGAGTTGGGAAAACCTACATATGCTATATATATTAGGTTGACATGGACCATTACATGACATTGGGCAAGGGACATTCATAGTTGACACATGACGCGGGTTGGGATACTAGTACGAGAGGTGCAGAGCAAATATACATGATAAATACCCTGGGATGGTATACGTGATAGACACCATGGGATGGTATACAAGATAGATACCTTGGGATAGTATACTTGATAGAAACCTGACAATGTGATACCTTGATTTATCATGTCACCGTAGTTTATCATGATATCTTAGTTTACCTTGCTACAGTAGTTCAGCCTGTTACCCTGGTTTAGTTTATCTATCTTGTAGTCATCCTTATGTTTACTTTCAGTTTATGCATGTCATGTTACCTTTACCTTTTTTTATACTGGAAGTAGATAGGACTTACCTGTCTTTATGACTGACCCTGTTTTGTTTCGCCTCTTTGTCTTCCGTTCCCCCCCCCCACCCGAGGTTTCAGGGAGGAAACACTGTTATCTAGTTCGGACTTCTTCTGCTTGAAGGTCATCACGCATGGCTTGGATTTTTCTTGGCTATGGCTACTTTACTGTTTTACTTGGGGAATAATTTATGAAATGGTTTTATGCTTCTTTACTATTGCAAGACAAGTTTTGATGTATTCTGATGTAAAAGGCTTTAGACCTTATTTTATAAGGTAATGAAATTTGTTTTACTTCCGCTGTTTTATATATGTTCTGTCTTGTAATATTTCTGTGCATGTTTACCTCGATAATGCTTCACCAAACCTAGTGCATTCCCTTTGTGAGTGACCCTAGCGGAGGTGGGGTGTTACATTTGGTATCAGAGTTGAAGGTTACCAGACTGGGCAAAAGTTTTTTTTAAAAACCTTCTGAAAACTATTTGAAAAACCGTTTACAAAGAAGCATTTTTCAAGAAAAGTTTTTAAAGGCTATTCCCCAAAGGCCATTAGCACTATCCTTTGTTTCCTTGATAGAATCTCTTTTCCTTTCTTTCCTCCATCTTTAGTCACAGTAGTTTTAACTGCGACTAATCCTTGTCTGACTACGTGAGTGTTTTCCCGTGCGATGGAGGAAGTTCTCGAGAGACCTGTTACCGAAGTTATAAGAAGGGATAATAAGAGCAAGGATAAAGGACATGGGCTTAAGGATAAGCAACTTGTTGGTATGGATTAGTCCACGAAGAAAGATAAGGACAAGATCAGCGAGAGAGCAATTGTATGCTCTCATTTCTAGCGTACCTAAGAGGAATGGTACCGTTTCTGTTAAAGGCTTAGCCTTTCTTTTCTATCGTCCCGTCTAGACTTTGTTTTGATCATCGCATCATTTAAGTCTGCTTCGATAGTTAAGTCTCTGCACCTTAGTGCTAGCATGGTAGAAGATCCCACTTTTGTCCCAAAATCTGGTTGGAGAGTCGGTCCATTTCTTCATGACTTGTTTGGATTTGAGAATGACATGTCTCGGCTACGGATGGATTCTAGGGATAAAGTGGTCACCCAATAAGGGGTGCCATTCTCGGTTTTGGAAAGAGGGTAGTTAGACTCTCGACTCACCTTGGTGATACCCTCGAAGTCTCGTGTAACCTTTTGGGTTCTGTCATGGTTAGTTACCTAGAATCTCGGGATGCAGTTGATTGGTAATCCGTTCGAGTAGAATTCGCCGCTAAGTCGGATGGTTCGTTTCGCTTATGCATGAGTTATAGGGATCACCCTAGTAAGTACTCTTGGCAACATGGATTGGCATCGACAAACGAGATCCAGAATTCCCTAGTGAATTTTGGAGAGCTTGCATGAGTAAGTGGATACGTTTGAGCCAAGTATACTAAGGAAAGGATAAGTGAAAGTGGAATAAGAGGCGACAATGAAATGAGTTCTAACTCATATCTTGGAAATAGGAATCAAGGAGCTACGAAATCATGGAGTTAAAAAGATGGTCAAGGCACCGAGGAATTAAGCTCAAGGAAACGCGACTTAGAAGACGTAAGGCTAGAGACGTGCATCGTACCTCTTTTTAAAGAGTGTATCCTTGATCCCTGGTTTTTCCTGTAGAGCTTGCTCGCATGTTATCTTTTGGTGAATATCCTCTCGGTCCTGTTTCTGTTGCAAACCCCGTATGGAGCTTACCTTGTTTATCTCCTCGATCCTATCGTGAGAACCTTAGGTAGAAACCTATGGATGTAAACATGTGTTTGAAACATGTTATGATTGATATGGTTGCAAATGGTTGCAAGTGGTTGCTCGTGGATGCGCGAATACACATTGGATACTAGATCGACACACTCACATTTCATATTGCATATGCACGAGTAATTATACCTGTTTATGGATGAAATTGAATGTGTTATCATGCGGATGTTGCATAAGAGTGAATGGTTGTGCACACATATAGCATTTATATGGCTAGGACTATTTGCATACATGTTGGATTCATGGCACTAAACATATTTTGCATTAGAAGATCATTCAGGCCGGATCATTAGCATTAGCTAAGGAACATATACACACACTTTCTTGCATGTGTTCATAAAGCATTAGAAGCCTTTTAAGGACCATGGTTGCTTGTGGATGATGTTTTGAGTAGATGGATGATGGATGGTAGGATACGTTCTTCCTAACTTGGAGATTTCGAGGACGAAATCCTTAAAGGAGGGGAGAATGTAACAACCCGAATTTTAAACAACGTGTTAAGACAAGAATCAAGGAAGAATTAAATTATAAAATCTGAATCAGGATAAACGGGTTGCGCCATTGCGTTCGTCTCGGAAAAATACGCGAAATAGAGTCCGAAATTTCGTAAATCGGAGTCCGTATGACCCAGTTAAGGCATAATGAAGTTTCACGAAAATTCAAATCCGAAAACAGATTTGAATTTCAGTCCAGAAAGAGAAGGCGGGAAAATTCCCGCTAGGCACACAGGGTGACGACCCCTGGGTCGACCCCCCCTCCAGGGGGTCGACATGGGTGTCGACCCTGGGGTCGACCCCCCTCCAGAGGGTCGACATGGGTGTCGACCCCTGGGTCGACCCCCCCCCCCTGTAGAACCCCGACCTGGTGCACCTGCTTGTCATGTTGGCTCGGTTTTGGAGGCTTGTGATGATTTTTGAGGGTTCAGATCTATCCTAGGGTTTATCCTACGGCCTAAACTACTCCTAATCTCTATAAAAAGACCCCTTGACCTAGCTTAAACCCTCACAAATCACTCATGCCACGAAGTGCTGCCCAAATGCCAAGTGATCATGGCCTCCATCTCCAACTCCAAGAGACTATGCATGCAAATCGGATCCGAATCGAAAGGTGCAAGCTTGCTACACCAAATCGAGGCTCGATCAACGTTGCTACGGCGATTTCATGACGGTTCTTCATCAAAGGAGTCACCTTTCATCGTCAAGACGATTCATGCGCACCCTCTAAGCCTCGCTATGTAAGTTCTAGCTACTTGTAGATTCTAACGGTGGTTCTAATGTGACATGGGATAAAATGCGATGAAACATAAGTATGCTAGCTTATGTGAACCTAAGTTTGCCCCTTTTCTATGATCTATGACCTTGGGCTAAGTTGTAGCGACTTAATCATGCCATTCATGTTATGTTTAACCTAGTATATCTTGAAAGTTTGAATCTTTATCTATGAAATGTTAGCATGAACCTTTGGGAACCACTTGACTTGTGAAACATGGGCAAAAACTTGACTTTGGGGCTTATGCATGTTTGTGTCCAAATTACCTTAGAATGTTATGCATGTTTGTGGCGAAATTACCTTAGAATGCTATGCATGTTTGTGGCCAAATTCACTTATGATACTATGCATATTTGTGGCCAAGTTCCCTTATGACACTATGCATGTTTGCGGCCAAATTCCCTTATGACACTATGCATGCTTGTGGCCAACCCCTATATGATAGTATGCATGTACAAGGCCAATCCCTTGATGATACCATGCATGTTTGAAGCCAACCCCGTCGTGGCATCGTGCATGTTTTGGGGTCAATGTGTACCATAGTATTTATACTATGTTGACTCGCTTTCACTCAAGTGAAAACACGATTTTGGGGTAGTTAGACAAACGTGAACGTGACGCGAAAACTTGACTTGAATGTGACATGAAAAACTTGACATGGGGTTTACATGAGAACATGACATTCATGATACATTTAAATATGGTCATGACACGTGGGAAAACATGGAACTTGAACTAGACACGTGTGGGTTGTAAGTGTAATATGACACTAGACCAAACATGAAAGTGGCCAACTGGAGGTTGGGTTGAGTTTGTAGCATAAATCTACCCGGACCCGCCCGGCTTAACTAGTGGCTACAAACAATAGGATCCAATGTGAGAAGTTGGTCATGTCGCGCTTAAGACCCGAGGTTAGACTAGGTTGTGGTGTAAAACTACCCGGACCCGCCCGGCTTAACTAGTAACCACAACAAGGTCTAATGTGAGAGGTTGAGAGTGCATTAATTAAATTAATGCCACATGATAAGGTTAAGTAAATTTGACTAATGACACTTAACCGATATGACACGAATGGGTAGGTTAAGTGGGACCGGGCTTGATTTCTTAATGACACTTAACCATACAAGACAATTAGGGGATGGGGTTAAGTAATTTACGCTTAACTAATCCGACTTGGTAATTAGATGGGGTTAAGTAATTTAGACTTAACTAATCTAAACACGGTAATTAGATGGGGTCAAGTAATTTAGACTTAACTAATCTAAACACGGTAATTAGATGGGGTTAAGTAACCTATACTTAACTAATCTAAACACGGTAATTCGGTGGGGTTAAGTTAAACACTTAACCAATCTAAACTTGGTAATTCAATGAGGTTAAGTAACTTATACTTAACCAAATATACATGATGATTTGATGAGGTTAAGCAATCACACTTAACCAATCTAGTATGAGAACTTGATAGGGTTAAGTCACAAGACCATTTAAATATACTTAACCATTATAATACGATTAGTGGATGGGGTTGAGTTAACCTATACTTGACCAATCCGACTCGATAATCCGACTCGGTTAAGATAATCTATGCTTAACCAATCTAACACGATAATCTGATAGGGTTAAGACAAACAAATACTTAACCAATTTGACTTGATGATTGAATAAGGTTAAGTCATGAGCTTCTTGGTATACTTAACCAACTTGTAGGGCTAGGTCTTGGACTTGAATACTTAGCCAAATCTTGACATGATTTGTAGGCAGGTTAAGTCGTGAACTTAAGTGACAATACTTAACCCATTAGACAAAACCCTAATTCAGGGGACTAGGTGGAAAACCGGGATTAGCAAGGATAACGGGAAAGGAGGCTAAGTGGTAAACCTTAGTTTGGGAAACTAAGTAATAATTCTTAGTCAAGAGATTTGGACCAGTTCACAGATAGATGAGTAACCCGATACGGTAGGTCATCGCTTAAACACACGAGGAGGAGCAAATTATCCGACTTGGATAAAGGCTCCAACGAACTGGGTGACGAAGCGGTAGCTTTGGGGGACGTGAGGGTACTCTTGGTATCCCTCTATGAGGTGGCAGGTGGTCCATGAAACCCGGCCTCACAGAGGTTAAGGTCTGCGATAGAAGAGCCAAGAGTATGCCTTGGTTGCTATGTGAGCGACCTAAAGACTGGGATGGATTAGCGTGGAGTCGACGATACTTGATTTTGCCCTGGATAGCGCGTCGTCGACTACCTACCATCTTTAGTCAATCGTGTACGAACGGAAAGGCAGGGAAACCCCAACAGACCATGTTCTTACTATCAAGTCATGGGTGAGGTTGGCCCATAGGAAATTAGGGCTATAGTGGGGCCGGCATGTTGTTCTCATACATGATTTTTCTTGGATTGCCTTTCAGTAGTTGAGGGAGGGGTCACGTGGGACCATAGCCACGGGTACAAAAATAGACCTTAACATCTGCATCAGCAGATGACTTAAAGCTCCCGACCGAGTTCTGTATTTCTTGATTTGCCCTGGCACGGAACTCGGATGGCACATTGAGGAACATGTGCGTCTAGACATGGAAAACGATTCACGATACATACGCGGGATAAAGTGCGCGGTTGACGGGGGCGCATAATCCCTAGTGGCCCTAGGTGGCTGTACCCAAACCGAGACACGGAAACGTTCATTAGGTAGTATAATCCCTAGTGGTCCTAGGTGACATAAATCCTAAGTGAACAAGCGATAGTTCATGGTAAGAAAACATAACCAGATCAAGGGTAGCAGTCCAAAATAACCTCAAGGATAAAACGTTTACATGGGAAAGCCCGTATGGCCTACGGCAAAGGACTGAACTTATACATGGGAAGCAACATACGAGTTGGGAAAACCTACATATGCTATATATATTAGGTTGACATGGACCATTACATGACATTAGGCAAGGGACATTCATAGTTGACACATGACGCGGGTTGGGATACTAGTACGAGAGGTGCAGAGCAAATATACATGATAAATACCCTGGGATGGTATACGTGATAGACACCATGGGATGGTATACAGGATAGATACCTTGGGATAGTATACTTGATAGAAACCTGACAATGTGATACCTTGATTTATCATGTCACCGTAGTTTATCATGATATCTTAGTTTACCTTGCT
The DNA here is from genome assembly GCA_030737875.1 of Allium sativum. Lineage (NCBI taxonomy): Eukaryota > Viridiplantae > Streptophyta > Magnoliopsida > Asparagales > Amaryllidaceae > Allium > Allium sativum. The sequence continues at coordinate 136,057,331 of CM060921.1, read as the reverse complement.
ACAGTAGTTCAGCATGTTACCCTGGTTTAGTTTATCTATCTTGTAGTCATCCTTATGTTTACTTTCAGTTTATGCATGTCATGTTACCTTTACCTGTTTTTATACTGGAAGTAGATAGGACTTACCAGTCTTTATGACTGACCCTGTTTTGTTTCGCCTCTTTGTCTTCCGTCCCCCCCAGGTTTCAGGGAGGAAACACTGTTATCTAGTTCGGACTTCTTCTGCTTGAAGGTCATCACGCATGGCTTGGATTTTTCTTGGCTATGGCTACTTTACTGTTTTACTTGGGGAATAATTTATGAAATGGTTTTATGCTTCTTTACTATTGCAAGACAGGTTTTGATGTATTCTGATGTAAAAGGCTTTAGACCTTATTTTATAAGGTAATGAAATTTGTTTTACTTCCGCTGTTTTATATATGTTCTGTCTTGTAATATTTCTGTGCATGTTTACCTCGATAATGCTTCACCAAACCTAGTGCATTCCCTTTGTGAGTGACCCTAGCGGAGGTGGGGTGTTACAGTATCCACCTAGATTTTATACTATTATTTTGAGGCCGTTCAATTATAACCAAAATTGTAAACTTATTTTAGTCTCAAAACTGTAAAAAACGATGGTTTTATGTATATACAAAAACTAGTTTGAAAACGTGCAGGTGTACTCAATTTCACCAAAACTCGCCTCAAAACACAATAGCGAAATCATCATTCATCACCAAAATCCGAAGTTCGGATGTGGTATAAAATAGCTTAGTTTACCAAACTTATACAACATCAAAACTTAAGTAAAATGCCTCAAAAAACTCAAGGAAACCATGCACTAAACCCCTAGAACAACATAAGTAAACTGGCTTTAGCATGCACAACAATCCCTCAAGGGGGTCAACCTCTAGGTCTACCTCCCCTATGTAGGGGTCGACCGCCTGGTCGACCCCTCAACGGGGTTAGTCAAACTCTCGATTGACCCCTTCGTCGGAGAATCGTTCAAGCTATAAACAGACTTTAAGGGTTATATTAGTGATCAATTTGACACAGTTCTTCAACTCAAAGTGGCATGGAAATTTACAAGCACAATAAATTTTTTTTATCTACGAGCAGCAACTGAAACGGCTCAATTCCGATGCCGTATGACCAAGATGCAACAGCTCAAAGTAGGGCTTTGGTTGTAATTGCACAAAAGGGAAAAATTCAACAGAAAAGCTACAGGAATTGAACGAATTTAACACCACAGATTTAATCAAAAACTTTAACTACTTCATTAAGACTAGAATTTCTGAGTAAACACTCACCTTCTAGTTATTTACTTCAAGTATTGCAAATATTAAAAATAGTAGGAGGCTTCAATGTTGAGAAGAACCACTGTATTTGCCTGTAGAAACTTTAGCTAAGGCATGCAAAAGAAATCTCCCCTACGAAGATGAATTCTCAACAAAATCACAAGAAATCTTGGATTTGATCAGAGTTTCGATTTTACTAGCTGCTATTAGAGAATCCAAAAACTAAAATCTTGGGTTTTACTACGGATTTGAGGCACTAGGATTTGAAAATAAAGGTATTTTCTTAGTTTTCCTTTTACTGGAGAAGAAGGCAGCTAGAAGAAAAAAATGTAGCCTTCTATTCTCAGACATTTCTTTTTCTTTAGGAAGTAACTGGCCCATTAATTGCAAATTAATCCCTTATGCGACTATTAAGTCCTTTAAATACATATTTAGGCTAATTTAACACTTGTTTAGCCTATATAACCAAGTTTTGCCTCATTATTTTACACAACAACCATGGTTTAGTATCGAACAATAACACTAAGACTCGTTAACATTATTTTTAAAACATTTTAAATCTTATTGACTTTAATTTTCATTTACAATTTGCATAATTTACACAAATACGAACAATTCGTTTACATTTGTATAATTTTTACAATATAACTAAATTAAATATCTCAAATGATTTATTTTTAACAAAATATAATTACCAATACTTAGAAAAATACATATTTTCACACATTACACAAATACAAGCATTTCAGCAATATTCGGGCAATATTTACAATTTTTGTAACGTAAAGGTTTTAAATATCCTAGTTAAACAATATGATTTTTTTTTTAATTTTTTTTTGAGAATAAAAATGTGTGATCCTCTAAAAAGAAGATAGCACACATACATATAAACAACAAAAACGATAACTGCCAACATGTTTGGCAGGTAACCAATAGTAGACAATCTAGTCCAAGCAAAGACCACAGGTATTTGATATCGATGGATGAGCTCTGCAATAACCAGCGCCCATCGTACTTCGAAGTCGAGTTCCAGCATGGCCATCACCTAATTATGAAGTACATCTACTCCTAAATAATACAATAGTCTCTCCCTGAAATTAAATATAAAAGAAAAGTACAACATAACATGAAGAAATAGCTCCTTAAAACTGATCTCCAATAAGCACATTAACGAATATCAACATACCACTAACCTAAAATAAAACTAAACAAAAAAGTAAGACAACAACACATATACATGTTTACATAAAAATATACATACATACATACATATGTGGAAACAGCAACAACCAAAGGTATAGAGAGAAAAACTAAAATATCAACCACAACAGGTATTAATTACAAATACAGATTCTATTATAGCTAAAATGCTTAATAATCATAATAAACGAATCCAAATTATTTATAACCATAATGAGAAATTTGTCAAACATAGGATTCCTAAACATCTTATAACAAGGATAAGACATCCATTCCAAACAAAAAGAAACAATCTTAATAATTAATTTATATATAGAATCAGAATTAGAATCAAACATTCTCTAATTTCTATCAAACCGAATAAACCAAAAAATATTAATTACTAAAGTATCTAGAACATACCTATATTTAAAATTAAAATCAAAACTAAAAAAAAATTCCAATAAAAATCACAATTCATGAAATTAAAAGAAAAAATAAAAATAAAAATTCTCAATTGCATATTTAAAATATAAAAAGTTTTAACATAAGAAAAAAAACAGATGATCAATATTTTCATCAAATAAACTACAAAAACAATATTTAGAATAAAAAAAATTATTTTTCTTTCTTAATTGCTCTATAGTATTTAATTTCTTACGGATAATCAACCACATATAAAATTTAGCTTTAGGAGGAGCATTAGTCTTCCAAACAAAATTGAATTTAAAAAACAAAGTACTAGTAAATTAAGGAGCTTATACATAGACTTAGAAGAGAACTTCAAAATCTTATCTTACTTTATGTGTTATGTTTTTTTAAACAAATTTAACGATGACAAATTCAGCATTATGTTTTTTTAAACAAATACACAACTAACAATCTTTAATTCTACATAAAAAATAATTTCACCAAAATATATGTTAACCTACATAACTCAACGTTATCGGAATATACGTTCAACAACATCACATATAATCCCAAACATAAAAATAGATTAGGAAAATTTTGTGTTAAATTTACGAAAACAAATGAAAAAGATTTTAAGATAGATTATATGGGAGAAAAAGATGAATTGTGATAGAATACATCTTTTTTATCTCGATGAAATCGTACATTATTCTTAGAAATGTCATTTTCAGACCTAAAAATTTCGAACATAAATTACATACTTGTCTTCAGCCTCAATAACATTCTCATAATGACATTTCTAAGCATACATTACATACCCTTAAAATTGTGTTGTCAGCCACAACAAAAATTAGTCAAATCCAATGATTAGTGTTCCCAACCTCAACAATACTCTCATGTAATCAATTATTCTAAAGATTAAACAATTAGAAATCACCAATAACTAACACTATAATAACCGTCTACAAAATCCCCAAAAAAAAAACCTAAAAACCAAATTTTTGAACAAAATTGGTAAATTGATTGAAATTAATACCCAAAGCTTGTTCATGTGAAGAAGAGCTTGCCATTTTTTAATTAAAACTTGAAGCTTGATGAGGATTTCTCGAATTTGAATTTTTTGATTTTAGGGGTTATGGGTTTGAAGTTTGAGAATGAAGAATGAGAAAGAGAATGGAAGGAGCGTTCTATTTAAAGTTTTTCGGGGTGCAATCCTGGATTGCACCCCAAAGCTTTCCTTTTTAATTTGCCACGTGTACTGGTGCAATCCAGTATTGCGTCTGTACATTCTGGCCAGTTCAGCGCTGAGTTGGCAAGATGTGTGCTATATTTATTATTTTTTGAAAAAACGGACTAAAAGTGAAATTAAATAATTAAACTGGGCTAAATTGAAAAAAAATCCCTAATGTAATTATATTTAGTTATATACATCCCATTTAAACTTCTCATTAATTTTGTGTGCCACTAAAACAGTGATGCTTTTCAACACCATAATGCGAACACACTTAATTTTTTATCATAAAATAAACAACTATAGCCCCATCATCCTTACCTGATTGAGTTGTTTTAAATGAAGGATACGAGGGGTCCGTCTATTCGCACCCCTATATTTGCTCTTCTCACCTCAGAAATTTAAAAAGAAAAGACCCCCCAATTTTTTACTCTTTCCACCCCGCTTATACCCAAATTATCCTTGTCTTCTTCTTCAACAAAAAATTTACTCATGCTCCTTCTCAATAGTTTCCAAAACTTTAAATTTCAAGAGGAAAAAATAACGCGAACGACAAAAACCAAACGATGGTAAGACGCAACCAAAAAGAGAAATAAAAAGAGAAAGATCGAAATTCCTTTTCTTGTTATTGTATAGATCTGCGTGCTTTCGTTTACCAATCCTTTTCTTGTTGAAAGTGTATAATTGGTATCTAAAAATTTACCTTTTTGTTTTACTTATAGAGCTGAACCACAAAAATCTGAATCGATGTATATTTTGTATGTATGAAACTCAGATGAGTTACAATTGGTGAATAGATTTATTTTCTAATGGAGGATGAAATGGAAGATGAAGGGTATAATTGGTGTTGAATTTTTAAAAAATTTACCAGGGTGCGAAGTGCAATTACTGGGGTGGAAATAAACGGAGCCGCGACGGTGAGGAGCCATCCCTGGCCTCGACTCATGACGGAAATCCAATTTCCAATAGGTGACATTTCGATTTTGATTGTAGAGCCTAGTATTGGCGACATGATATATGGTACCCATGCCGTTTAGGATTGATACATTTATATTTGAAGTTGTTTTGTACACTTTACACTATAATAGTGTCAGAATGATTTGTTTTAAACGTATCAAGCATTATTTGGCTATTAAAAGGGAAAACCCTATCCTCCGGTCTGCGTTGCATTGTGTTATGGGACCTGGGTCTTATAATAGCTTCCAAAAAATATTGCGTTGTTTATTCTATGCACTGGTATTCTTGGAAGGAAACCCGTTCCGTGCTTTAAATAATTGTTTTAGTTCTCACACTAGTCACATGACTGACCTGGAGTTTATTGTTTTAATCTAAACTCTGGATGCCTCTATTTTCCACACGGGCAGCTAGTAGTTTTGGTTTTGCATATTTATATTCACAGGATCCTGGTTTACAGCTGGAACGATATTTAGAAAGCTCTGTATTCGTATATCTCATTCAGTTGTGTTTCGTATTGTTTTTCCGCTTCTATGTAATGTAATTTAAATCTCTGATATTTTTCTTATGTATAATATTCATTCATATTCTGTTATATTCTTGTATTCTGAAGGAATTGTTGTAATAAGCAATGAAATGTTCTTCTGTTTGTGTTCTGATTCATCTTGTTCTCAAAGCAATTCGTTTTTTCCTTTACGGGAAAGTTCGGGTCGCCACAGTTGCTAGAGCCTTATATAGGCTTTGGCATGAATTTCAACACAGTTTTCATATCACAGCACCGACTTTTAGACAAAAACAGGCATTGCCGCCCCCTCTCCCCCCGTCATATAAACTATGTTGTTCACTCTAAATCCAAGCCAATAGAATCTAGTTGCGACCCAAATATCAGTTTATATTCTTGTAACCACCTTAGTTCTATACAAATTCAATAAAATATCTGCCGATCAGCAAAATGGTAAGGGAATTGTCAAATAAATTTTGCCAACAAAATACAATAAAATCAAGATTGAGTTGGTTGAAAACTGAATGTTATACTTACTATGCTTGGATTTTGCTATTAGCCAACTAAGGGAGCCCAGGTGGATTGTTAACATCATCCCACAGATCAATCAGATGAGTAATGTAGGAAACCAATCTGCACAAGCAGCCTATAAGTGTTGTGGGACAATAAATTTTTCGAAATGTTTGCCGGACGATAAATAAAGTACTCTCATAAATCGACTAGCCACAGTGATCTTGTGTGGAGAAAGATTGAATTTGATCCATGATTAAATGTCGATCATCCCGATTTGAATAAATGATGGTCCTGGTTGAAGAGTAGAATACCGCAGTTTATTGGTTCCACTTTGCTTCATTTCAGTTTCCATGGTAATCACTCTTAATAACTTCATGAGATAAAGTTTAGCATCTTCAGTAGGCAATAAATCTCCAACACAAATTGTGATAGGTTGAAGTCGATACAGAAATGTTTGTAGATTGTATCATCAGGCTTTCTCAAAGATAGATTTTCTTCTTTGCTTATTTCTGCCTTGTAGTTTCTAAATTTGTATTGAAATTGCCGTTTGCATATAGTGTTAATATTTAAATATATTAGACATCGACTATTGAATTATAGATATTGATTGTTGAATGCGAAATATTGAATGGTCCATCATGTAGCACCATGTCGCTCAGAAAGATGGCACGCACACCGTAGAAAATAAGCTGGCTCAAATCATCTTGTTGTGATGAGGCACCCAATCACAGTACACGAATTTTGCAAATAAATTATCAACTTAAGAAGACAATGGAGGAGGAAGACTTTGAGTTTGGAGGTGTTATTCCAGTGCACATGGCTGGGAAAGCACAAGCTAAAAAAAGAAAAAGAAGGAATGGAGGTGTCTAAAGAGGAGACGTGTTAGGTTATAATAATATAACCCAGATGTACAGATAAATCATATTCAAAACATCCAGTGCTGCTAACTAGCACCCGGACCAATATTTTATCCGAAAAATAATAGACAAAATATATAATGTGGGACTGTAAAGTCACTACTCATTTAACCAAATAACGAGACTGCCTTTAGCAAATTTGTGCTAATGAAGGTTGAATCTGATCGAAGATTCAATGCATAAGGATTTGCATAAACAAGGATTATGTTTTAGGAGTACTGCGGTTGCGGGTGCATTTGTTTGTAATATGTCCCGGCTTCAATGGAAATCAAAGGACATCACATTGATCATGTTGTCACGTTTGGATTTTGCTGTCAGGCTTAGCTTTATAAAATAAACCTCCTGGTAATCTTAGGTACTTTAGTAAGATGTGGCTGGATAAAAAGTATTACCTCAGTTTTCATTGTGGTAAAAGTTCAGAAGTGCTTGTAGTTCATATAAACGACGTGGGACTCTCACAAGTGTATATATATATATATATATATATATATATATATATATATATATATATATATATATATATATATATATATATCTTATAGATGGAATAAATAAATAGTCTATGAGATGTACATAGGCCATAAAATAAAATATACATATTTAGTCAAATAATGGAAAACAACGCACAGCCTTATTTAATAAAACAATTTTCTCTATGGATGATGAAATGGACTTATAGACCTTTTTGTTATCAATAATTGAATTACCTGTCTTCATTATATTTTCATGCAAATAGCTAGTAGCAAGGACACTTTAACCAACATAGTACACTTGGATAGTAATTTCCTTTATTTCTTTAGCTAGTCTCTTGGTCCTTTCTATTTCAACAATTACACGTCACTGTATGTTGGAAACAAAAATGATAATTGTCATCATTTTGAGCAGGACAAATTTTCAAAATAGACTAGTTTTTAAAACTAATAACAGATTTAGACGAGTTTTTAAACTATTTACAGAAATAAGCTTGTTTTGGCCACCTCAGCATTGAAATGACCAAGTTTTAAAAAAAATACTCGGGGTGCACTTGGAAAGTGCATCTCTTAAAAAAATATAAGAGCACACATGTCAAGTGCGCCCTTGCTTTTGCTTAAACAAAATCACCCCTTTTTTCCTTTGGCAAATTCTATTTATACACCCGTAATTCCTTTACATACACCATTGTTTTAATATGAAAAGTTATTACTATGTTATCCTTACCTTTAATTACATTTTCAGTCCTTTTCTTATAATGCATCTAACTAAAACTTTAAAATAAAAATTATTTGATCAAATCTACAGAATTTTATGAAGTTAATAAAACCTAAATGTAACACCCCACCTCCACCAGGGTGGCTCTTGCAAGCACTCTGACTTTGGAGGGGCGTTTGAATCAGGTAAACATGCATAATGATATATCAAGGCAGAACAAGAACATATGTATATATGTAAACAGAGTAAATAACATAGATAAAACAGCGGAAGATTTCAAAACATTTCAAAACAAGTCTGGTACAACATAGCTTTCCAAACAAATAAGTCTAGATAAAACAACATCAACTGAAAAACTGAAATAAATAAGTGCTATCCCCAATTAAGTGGTAACCATAGCTAGCTTCATGTCGAAACCGTACATGAGCTGAAATCCCACAAGCAAGCAATCCGAAATCCAAGCTAAGCTCCAGTATTCCCTCCCTGAGAACCTGGGGGGGGGGGGACGGAAGAAAAGAGGCAAAAGAAAATAGGTCAGTCAAAAAGACTGAGTAAGCCCTACTACAATCAATGTAAACTGATAAAGTTAACTGGCATGAGCAGCAGGGATGAACATAAGGATAACAATATACTAGCATGATGATTAACTAACAAGGTAGATAAAGGTGTCATCGCATAATCATGATTAAGGTTTTGCACCACAGGTGTACTAGCAAACTAACATGACTTGAATAAACAAGTATTGATCCCTTGGCCCAAGCTTTGGCCCAATAACATGAAATGACCCTAATACAAGGTCCAACCAAACGGTCTAGTCGATCGGCTCCCTAAGCCTAACTCGTCACGTGTTGGTGTCAATACGGCCCAATCATAATTGTAGTCGAATTGTGCTGGGTCCACCCTTCGGGTGTATCAAGCCCTAGGGTGTCAACCCCTGGACACCATGAACATGAGTGCACAGTCCCGATCTACTGGTACCCGTGCATGTTTTCTCCGGCTACGGACTATGTGCACGACCAGAGTCCGCCCGGAACTACACCGGCGTACCCTCTGCCGTCGTTTTTGGTCAATTACCTCCAGTCCAGTAATCGTGCCCCCACCCTAGCCTAGTCCCTAGGGTCATGATGATACTAACTTGGGATTACTGCTGGAGTGGGCCCCCATTGCTAGGATTTTTCCAGTGGGTTAAGTACGGTTTAACCCTCTTGCTAATCCTGGATTAACTTGGTTAAGTGTAACGATGAGTTCACGACTTAACCCCGATTAATCTACCAAGCCCAAATTGGTTAAGTATTAAGTGGACCATGACTTAACCCTAATCACGAGGCATTAATTAATTTAATGCGCCTTAACCTCTCACATTAGACCTTGTTGTGGTTACTAGTTAAGCCAGGCGGGTCCGGGTAGCTTTACACCACAACTTGGTCTAACCTCGGGTTCAAGGTACAACATGACCAACTTCTCACATTGGGTCCTATTGTTTGTAGCAACTAGTTAAGCCGGTCGGTTCCGGCTAGGTTTACGCTACAAACTCAACCCAACCTCGAGTTGGCCACACTTATCTTTTCTAAGTGTCATGTCCATCATGTTTCCAAAACATGTTACAAGTTTTCAAGCAATTGGGTAGACCTAACTTAATAGGTAAATTCCCAATGGGTAGACCTAACTTAATAGGTAAATTCCCAAGCTTATGTTTTATGTCTTTTAAGTTTACCCAACCCCAAACGCAATCCCATCGCTTACATATCGCAATAGCGCATAAAGGATAGAAAGAGAGAACTTGGCATAATCATGACATAAAGGTATTGAAGCCACAAGCTTAACATGGTGGCATATGAAATGTTCATATGTTCATACACTTGCATATTACATTTTTAGGCCTCAAAAGCATGCATAAAACCAAACTTAGCATATTGGTGATACATGGTGCTAAATGACATGTAGAGATGGCCATAAGTTCGCATTTAGCCTCACATGCAAGTTATCATAAGAGATATGATAACTTACATGTTGCTAAAATGCAACCTTTGGCATAAAGCTTAAAGCTTTATGTTCATAAACCCAAAATAAGCTTGCATAACATGATAGCATGAACAAAATGTTCAACCCAAACTTGCATAACATAACTTGGCATACTTGCATATAAACTTGCATATCACAACATGATAAACTTGCATATAAACTTGCATATCACAACATGATAAACTTGCATATAAACTTGCATATCACAACATGATAAACTTACATATAAACTTGCATATCATACATTTAACTTTAGAGTTTAAGTATGAAAGTAGAATAGGGCTTACAATGCTTAAGAAGTCACAAAAATATGACAAAGCCCTTATGAAATCAATTAAACCCAAAATGCAAGAAAAACCCTTGAGCAAAAATGATCAAGACTCTTTCTTTATGATGCAAATATATAAACTTGACTTGAATGCAAGCTAATGATGCTCATACAAGTTTGAAAACACTTGTATGCATGGAAAATCACTTAGGAATTTATTTAGGAATTTTATGAAGAGAGTGGAGGCCATGAGAGGATTGATTTTGCCATAGTTTAGTTGTATGAATGAATAATGATGATTTAGGGTAGGTTAGGGTCTTATTTATAGATTAGGCAAGTGTTTTAGGCCATAGGATTAAACCTAGATTCAATCCAAGCCATCAAAGCATGTCTTGGGGAAGAAGTCAAGTGTAGGAACCATCTAGGGCCTTTAGATTAAAGATGAACCATGAGAACCATTCAAATGCAAAATCTGCATTTGAGCGAATCGGCCCACGGGTTGACAGCCAAACACCCTGGATTAACCCCCAGTCGACCCAGCGGGCACGGGTCGACCTCAAAAATCGGCCGGTTCGGTTATTCCCCTCTCCCAATTCGCTGTTTTGAACATTTTTGCATATTTATTTATTTAATTTTCAATTATATATATATATATATATATATATCAATATATATATATATTTCTCTGCGCAACCCATTTCACTTAATTAAGTATATTTTAATTTGGGAATTTTTCGTGAAACTTCGCGAGGCCATATCTTGGTCATACGGACTCCGATTTTCGAAAACTCGGACTCTATTTCGCGTATTTTTCCGAGACGAACGCAATGGCATAGCCCGTTTCCCTTGATTCAGATTTTACAGTTTAATTCTGCCTCCATTTATGTTATAACATGTTATTCAAAAATACGGGTTGTTACATTCTTCCCTCCTTAAAGGATTTCGTCCCCGAAATCTCCAAGTTAGGAAGAACGTATCCTACCATCCATCATCCATCTACTCAAAACATCATCCACGAGCAATCATTGTCCTTAAAAGGTTCTAAATGCTGTATGAACGTATGCAAAGGTGTGTGTATATGTACTTATCTAATGCGAAAATCAGGAGGTTACTGATTCAGTAAACCCCCTTAATGCAAAATATGTTAGTGAAATGAGTCCATATGGATGCAAATTCCTAACATAATTTATAATCTCTACATAAGTGCACATAACATTCATCCATATGCAACATCCACGTGATAGCATAACAAGTTTTCATCCATGAATAAGCATAAACACTCATGCATATGCGGTATGAAAGTGTGTGAGCCGATCTTAGTGCCTAACGTGTATTATGCATCCACGAGTATCCACTTGCAAACACTTGCAACCACTTGCAACCATCAAGCATAACATGTTTCAAACACATGTTTCATCCAAAGGGTTTCTACCTAAGGTTCTCATGACAAGATTAACACGATAAACTAGATAAACATGGATAGAAAAGAGAAAGATATGCTAACAAAGAAAAGAGATTGAGAGTGTACCCTCAAAAAGGAATGGATAAAGCGCACGCATCTTCTCCTCGGTTTCCCAAGTTGCGTCTTCTTCGGCTTCACCCCATTGAACCTTCACCAATTTGACCTCTCGATTCCTTAGCTTCTTGGTCTCCGTCCCCAAGATACAAATCGGAGCTCTCCTCAAGGTAGCCTCTTTCTCCACTTCTACATCTTTTAGAACACTTGGCTCAACAACCTCTGCTGATTCATGTAAACACTTCCGGAGATGCGAGACATGAAAAACATCGTGTACTCCAGCAAGCTTCTCGGGCAACTTCACTCTATAAGCCATCTGCCCGATCCTCTCTATAATAGGGAATGGTCCAACAAACCTCGGTGCCAACTTCCCAACAGCTCCAAATCGGACCACATTCCGCAAAGGAGAAACCTTCACGAAAACCATATCCCCAACATCAAACTCCAAATCCGTTCTTCGCTTATCAGCATAGGATTTCTGTCGGTCTTGGGCCGCTTTCATCCGTCTCCGAATCAACTCGATCTTCTCGGATGTATCTCTGATCATATCAGGCCCAAGTATAAGCTCATCTGTAGTCTCCCACCAACATGTAGGCGACTTGCACGGCCTCCCATATAAAGCTTCAAATGGTGCCATCCCTATGCTTGCCTGATAACTGTTATTATATGCAAACTCAACAAGAGGAAGATGGTCTTACCAAGTACCACCAAAATCCAGAATACAAAGCCTTAACAGATCCTCGAGTACCCTATTCACCCTTTCGGTTTGACCGTCCGTCTGTGGGTGATAAGCCGTACTTAGATTCAACCTTGTGCCCATAGCTTCTTGCAAGCTATTCCAGAATTGACTTGTAAAGATTGGGTCACGGTCACTGACTATACTAGAAGGGACTCCATGTAGTCTCACAATCTCACGAAGATATACAGACGCTAGCCAAGATGCGGTCCTCTTGCTCTTCACCGGAATGAAATGAGCACTCTTTGTAAGTCTATCCACAATAACCCAAATGCTCGTATTCCCTTTCCTTGACCTTGGTAGCCCATCGATAAAATCCATGGAAATACTCTCCCACTTCCATAGTGGAAGTCTAGAGGATGCAATAGCCCACCGGGCTTCTTCGACTCGGCCTTAACTTGCTGGCAAATGATACATCTAGAGACAAATTCTGCCACATCCTTCTTCATCCCAGGCCAAAAGAAAATGCGCTTCATATCTTTATACATCTTATCTCCGCCCGGATGTATAGTCAACTTAGAGCGATGCGCTTCCTCAAGAACTCTTCTTACTAGATCTTCTACCATTGGAACACATAACCTTCCGTCTCTCCTCAGCCAACCCTTGTCATCAATAGAATATCGAGCGAGATGACTAGACGTCTCTCCTCGAATTAGCTTATCCATAATCTCAACTATCTGAGGGTCTTCTCTCTGCGAAGCCCCAACTTGATCAAGAAGGGTAGGACTGAGTTCCAGAGATGCTAAAGAACCGGTCATCGACTCAATCGCCAAAGAGAAATCAAAGGTTGCCACATAATCTAAATTCTTCATCTCAACGAATAGAGGACTTAGGGTCAACCTTCTTCTACTCAATGCATCTGCTACCACATTCCCCTTGCCAGGGGTATAAGTTATCTCAGAATCGTAGGACGCCAAGAATTCCATCCATCTTTGTTGCCTCAGATTCAGATCCTTCTGAGAAAAGAGATACTTCAATGACTTGTGATCGGTATAAAGCTCAAATCTTTCTCCCAGAAGATAATGGCGCCAAGCCTTGAGTGCATATACTATTACTGCCAACTCTAAGTCATGAGTGGGATAATTCTTCTCATGCGCTTTGAGTTGTCTACCGCCAAAGCATATCACTCTTCCTTCTTGCATAAGAACAGCTCCTAACCCCGTGCCACATGCATCGGTGTATACGGTAAATAACTTCCCTCCATCGGGCAAAGCTAGAACAGGTGCTGATGTGAGGGCTCTCTTGAGCTTCTGAAAAGCAAGCTCGCATTCTATGCTCCAAGCAAAAACAAAATTCTTCTTCGTCAATTTAGTGAGAGGAGCGGATATCTTTGCGAAGTCCTTAATGAACTTCCGGTAAAAACCCGCAAGACCTAGAAAACTTCTCACTTCGGTTGCATTCCTTGGGGTCTTCCAATCCTGAACTGCCACTACCTTAGCGGGATCCACCGCTAAGCCTTGCTTAGATACTATATGCCCAAGGAATCTAACTTCCCTTCTCCAAAAGTGACACTTGGAGAACTTGGCCTTCAACAGATGCGCTCTAAGCGTATCCATCACCTCCATGAGATGCCTTTCGTGCTCTTCCTCATCCTTAGAGAAGATCAGAATATCATCTACGAAGACCACGACAAATTTGTTCAAGAACTCCCTGAACACCCTACTCATCAAGTCCACGAAATATGCGGGTGCATTAGTCAAGCCGAACGGCATGACAAGCCATTCGAAGAATCCATCTGGAGTTCTGAACGCAGTCTTGTCTATACTATCTTCAGCTACCCTGAGCTGATGGAACCCCGTAGCAAGATCAAGCTGAGAGAAAACAGAAGCACCGACAAGCTGGTCAAAGAGATCATCAATCCTCGGTAACGGGTGTCTGTTCTTCTTAGTCAGCTTATTCAACTCTCGATAGTCAACGCAAAGTCGGAGAGAACCATCCGCCTTGGTAGCAAATACCACAGGCGCTCCCCATTCAGATATACTTCGTCTAATGAAGTTCTTCTCAAGCAACTCTTTCACTTGCTTACTTAGCTCCCGCCTTTCACGCGGAGCTATGTGCCGAACGGGCAAAGAAACAGGCTTTGCATTATCCACCAGATAAATGCGGAAATCAATCTCTCGCTTAGGGGGCAACCCCCTAACTTCATCGAAAACATCCGGATACTCTCGAACCACTCTCACAGACTGAAGAGTTTCCATTGACGAGTCGAGTGATTCCAGATATCACAACATGACGGGACCTCTCGGATCACAAGAAATCTCTAGGGTGTTTCCGAGGCGAGTCACGAGCCTCACAACCCTATGCTCACAATCAAGAATGGCTCCATATCTGGACAGCCAATCCATGCCCAATATCAATCCGTATCCCCTAAAACCAAGAACATAAGCACTGCACAAGAACTCTACACTCAGTATAGAGATCCTCAAATCCCCACATATCATAGACAAATGGGCGGAACCCCCAATAGGATTTGAGACACAGACGGGATCATCTACCAAGCTAGTACTAAGGTGCAAACTATCAACAAGATCAGATGAGATAAAGTTATGCGATGCACCAGAATCAAACAAGGTACGAACTGGAAAATCAGAAATATATACAAGGCTCTCAACAGAAATACTACCTCGATCGGGAACTGGAGCGACATTGAGAGCATGAACTTGCCCTCCTGAAGGTCCAGCACGCTGAGTCTGACCCTGGCCTTGCCCTTGCTTCCTCGGGCAATCCTTACTGAAATGTCCAGTCTCACCGCAGAAAAAGCATTCACCATTCTTCCTTTTCCTCTTCTTACAATCCTTAATAAGATGCCCAACTGAATCGCAATAATGGCACTTCCCCTTGTTGTTCTTGCCCTTGTTGTTATTGCCCTTGTTGTTGTTCCCCTTGTTGCCTTGACTCTTGTTCTTGTTCTGATTGCCTTGACTGCTCTGACCACTTGGATTACCCTGATTTCCTTTTCCCTGGGAATCAGTCTTCTTGGCTTGAGTATCATTCATCTTGGTTTCTTTCTTAACATCTCCCTGAAGTAACGCCATATCAACCAAACTCTCAAACGTGGCCCCATGGGGAATATGTGACATAGCCAATCCCTGCAATGGCTCATTCAATCCTCTAGCAAAACGAAGAGCCTTCTTCTGAGGAGTATTCACCATATCCAAGCCAAAACGAGCTAACTGATTGAACTTGTTCACATATTCTTTGACAGACATATCTCCTTGTTTCAATGTTATGAACCTCTCCATTTGCAGATTCTCCTCAGCAGAAGATAGAAACTTAAGCATGAACCTTGCCCTGAAATCGGCCCAAGTCTCAACAGGCCTAGTACCATTGGTGACTTCCCACCAATAAGCGGCTTCATCCTTCATAAGCCAAACCGCCAACAAGAGCTTCCTCTGATTGTCTAACCCAAAGATAGCAAACAAATCCTCGGTCTCTTTCAACCAATTTCTGGCCTCTGCAAAAGTCTCAGTGCCTTGAAAGTTCTTGCCACCCATTGCTTTAAAATCTTTGCAAGTCTTTGTGAAGTCCACTTGAGGATGCTGGGGGGGAGGAGGAAGAGGAACCTCAGCGACAGGAGGAGGAACATTAACCACCGGAGGAGGAGGAGGAGGAACATTAACTACCGGAGGAGGAGGAGGAACATCTGCGGGGCCGGCTTCGGTCGCCCTAGCCTCCAAAAGTCTCCTATACCAAACAGGTACGTGTACTCCCTCCGGAATAGCAAAGTTATCGGCCATACTGAAAACGAAGAAAAAGACAGATTCAGAATGGAGAAAAACGAAGGAATTTTGCTAATGGCTTTTTGGGGAATAGCCTTTAAAATAAACAAGACTTTTCTTTGGAAAATACTTTACACTTGGTTTTGAAAATAGTTTTCCAAAAGTTTTCTAAAAGCCTTTTTGTTCCTTCTCGTACCATATGCTCTGATACCAAATGTAACACCCCACCTCCACCAGGGTGGCTCTTGCAAGCACTCTGACTTTGGAGGGGCGTTTGAATCAGGTAAACATGCATAATGATATATCAAGGCAGAACAAGAACATATGTATATATGTAAACAGAGTAAATAACATAGATAAAACAGCGGAAGATTTCAAAACATTTCAAAACAAGTCTGGTACAACATAGCTTTCCAAATAAACAAGTCTAGATAAAACAACATCAACTGAAAAACTGAAATAAATAAGTGCTATCCCCAATTAAGTGGTAACCATAGCTAGCTTCATGTCGAAACCGTACATGAGCTGAAATCCCACAAGCAAGCAATCCGAAATCCAAGCTAAGCTCCAGTATTCCCTCCCTGAGAACCTGGGGGGGGGGGGGAACGGAAGAAAAGAGGCGAAAGAAAACAGGTTAGTCAAAAAGACTGAGTAAGCCCTACTACAATCAATGTAAACTGATAAAGTTAACGGGCATGAGCAGCAGGGATGAACATAAGGATAACAATATACTAGCATGATGATTAACTAACAAGGTAGATAAAGGTGTCATCGCATAATCAGGATTAAGGTTTTGCACCACAGGTGTACTAGCAAACTAACATGACTTGAATAAACAAGTATTGATCCCTTGGCCCAAGCTTTGGCCCAATAACATGAAATGACCCTAATACAAGGTCCAACCAAACGGTCTAGTCGATCGGCTCCCTAAGCCTAACTCGTCACGTGTTGGTGTCAATACGGCCCAATCATAATTGTAGTCGAACTGTGCCGAGTCCACCCTTCGGGTGTATCAAGCCCTAGGGTGTCAACCCCTGGACACCATGAACATGAGTGCACAGTCCCGATCTACTGGTACCCGTGCATGTTTTCTCCGGCTACGGACTATGTGCACGACCAGAGTCCGCCCGGAACTACACCGGCGTATCCTCTGCCGTCGTTTTTGGTCACTTACCTCCAGTCCAGTAATCGTGCCCCCACCCTAGCCTAGTCCCTACGGTCATGATGATACTAACTTGGGATTACTGCTGGAGTGGGCCCCCATTGCTAGGATTTTTCTAGTGGGTTAAGTACGGTTTAACCCTCTTGCTAATTCTGGATTAACTTGGTTAAGTGTAACGATGAGTTCACGACTTAACCCCGATTAATCTACCAAGCCCAAATTGGTTAAGTATTAAGTGGACCATGACTTAACCCTAATCATGAGGCATTAATTAATTTAATGCGCCTTAACCTCTCACATTAGACCTTGTTGTGGTTACTAGTTAAGCCGGGCGGGTCCGGGTAGCTTTACACCACAACTTGGTCTAACCTCGGGTTCAAGGTACAACATGACCAACTTCTCACATTGGGTCCTATTGTTTGTAGCAACTAGTTAAGCCGGTCGGTTCCGGGTAGGTTTACGCTACAAACTCAACCCAACCTCGAGTTGGCCACACTTATCTTTTTTAAGTGTCATGTCCATCATGTTTCCAAAACATGTTACAAGTTTTCAAGCAATTGGGTAGACCTAACTTAATAGGTAAATTCCCAATGGGTAGACCTAACTTAATAGGTAAATTCCCAAGCTTATGTTTTATGTCTTTTAAGTTTACCCAACCCCAAACGCAATCCCATCGCTTACATATCGCAATAGCGCATAAAGGATAGAAAGAGGGAACTTGGCATAATCATGACATAAAGGTATTGAAGCCACAAGCTTAACATGGTGGCATATGAAATGTTCATATGTTCATACACTTGCATATTACATTTTTAGGCCTCAAAAGCATGCATAAAACCAAACTTAGCATATTGGTGATACATGGTGCTAAATGACATGTAGAGATGACCATAAGTTCACATTTAGCCACACATGCAAGTTATCATAAGAGATATGATAACTTACATGTTGCTAAAATGCAACCTTTGGCATAAAGCTTAAAGCTTTATGTTCATAAACCCAAAATAAGCTTGCATAACATGATAGCATGAACAAAATGTTCAACCCAAACTTGCATAACATAACTTGGCATACTTGCATATAAACTTGCATATCACAACATGATAAACTTGCATATCACAACATGATAAACTTGCATATAAACTTGCATATCACAACATGATAAACTTGCATATCATACATTTAACTTTAGAGTTTAAGTATGAAAGTAGAATAGGGCTTACAATGCTAAAGAAGTCACAAAAATATGACAAAGCCCTTATGAAATCAATTAAACCCAAAATGCAAGCAAAACCCTTGAGCCAAAATGATCAAGACTCTTTCTTTATGATGCAAATATATAAACTTGACTTGAATGCAAGCTAATGATGCTCATACAAGTTTGTAAACACTTGTATGCATGGAAAATCACTTAGGATTTTATTTAGGAATTTTATGAAGAGAGTGGAGGCCATGAGAGGATTGATTTTGCCATAGTTTAGTTGTATGAATGAATAATGATGATTTAGGGTAGGTTAGGGTCTTATTTATAGATTAGGCAAGTGTTTTAGGCCATAGGATTAAACCTAGATTCAATCCAAGCCATCAAAGCATGTCTTGGGGAAGAAGTCAAGTGTAGGAACCATCTAGGGCCTTTAGATTAAAGATGAACCATGAGAACCATTCAAATGCAAAATCTGCATTTGAGCGAATCGGCCCACGGGTTGACAGCCAAACACCCTGGATTAACCCCCAGTTCGGTTATTCCCCTCTCCCAATTCGCTATTTTGAACATTTTTGCATATTTATTTATTTAATTTTCAATTATATATATATATATATCAATATATATATATATTTCTCTGCGCAACCCATTTCACTTAATTAAGTATACTTTAATTTGGGAATTTTTCGTGAAACTTCGCGAGGCCATATCTTGGTCATACGGACTCCGATTTTCGAAAACACGGACTCTATTTCGCGTATTTTTCCGAGCCGAACGCAATGGCATAGCCCGTTTCCCTTGATTCAGATTTTACAGTTTAATTCTGCCTCCATTTATGTTATAACATTTTATTCAAAAATACGGGTTGTTACACTAAAATATCAATTAAGACAACTTTTACAACTAAATATTTTAATTCCAATATGTGCAATCATCCAAAATTAGAGCTGATTTTTAAAATAAAACAATTGAATAATTTATGATGCTAGTGTAAAAAATTAAAGTTTTTTTTGTGGAATTTTGGGTAAATTTATTGTAAAGAATTCCTAGTTTTGTGTAACTTAGTTTTAAGGTTAAAGAGGGAAGATAATGAAAATGTGTAAAAGTATAATTTTCGGAAAGGCATGTATATGAAAAGAAATATATGGTGTATGCTATTTTATTTCAGATCACGTTGTATGTTAGGAAATTATAGATGTATGAACAGAATTACCCTTTTCCTTTTCTTTTATTTACGAAGCACGTCAAGCAAACTTTCCATTAAAAAAATCAATCAAAAATCCTTTTCTTTGATTTTTCCTTCTTCTTAGAAATCGAGTTGTATTTGCATGCAACCCCTCTTCTCCCTATTCATTTTTTTTTTGAAATCAAGTTAGGGTCTCGGGTTTGAAATTTGCGTGGAGATGATCGATGCAGTTGGTTGCCGATAGGGTCTCTGTTCCGGGTTTGGTACTTCACTATGTTGTGGGTTTTCCGAATTGTCTTGAATCGCAACTGGTTCGAAATTGTTGGGGTACGTGATGTACGGATGTGAATGTGACTGAGTTTTTCGAAGTGGGGTTTTTGTACGGTGCGAATTTGATTTGGGGATGACCAATCTGTGGATGGTTGGAGTTCGCGATCAACGAAGATGGGAGAGGATCGGTGGTGTGGTTTGGGTTTTCTTGCGTTGCGGTGGCTGGGGAGTGACTTCAGGCTTGCGAATCGGGTCACGGTTGATGAGGAGGTGGTGGCTACATGATGGTCTGAGTTTTTGGGCAGTGTGGTTTATGAATTTTTGAGATGGTGGCTGTGCGTGAGATGCGTGATGATGGTCTGAGATGTTTTGTATGAGGTTGTAGGCTGGTGGTGAACGATTATGGATGTTGATCGGGTATTATAGTTGATGAACGGTGACGGGGAGGATGGGGATTATGGCTTGGCGATGAGAGTGGTTTTCGTTGATGGAGTTGTTGTAGCCTGTAGTTATGGTTTTGTTTGTAGAGAATGGGGATGAACCTGTGAAAAGGAAAGAGTCTGTAGAAAGGTAGAGAAATAGATAGAGAAAAGGAAAATTACAAATGTGCATCTTGCGACTGATTTAACTTCCTACGGGAGCACTTGTCAAGTGCGCCCGTCTAAATAAGCAAGGGTGCACTTGGCAGGTGCGTCCTTATACTTTTTTATTCCAAACTTGGCCACCTCAGCGCTGATGTGGTCAAAACAAGCCTATTTCCGCAAATAGTCTGAAACGTAGCATAAATCTGCTATTAGTTTTAAAAACTAACCTATTTTGAAAATTTTGTCTTTTGAGTAACATCTCCAAACTAGAATTGTTTCTCTCCTAACAATAATTAATCGTTTGTATGTTGGCCTTATATTCTGTGTTTTATTGAAATAGTTATGAGCATTAGAAGTTTGTATACATATAAGGAGATTATATGTATATATATTAAATAAAAATTTATCTAGAAAATCAAAACACGAAGTGGGAAACAAGAGCGGGAATTTTTCCCATTTGGGGTTGACCCCACCGCAGAACTGGACATTTTTTTCTAACGTGGTCGGTTCTGATGTTTTTAATTTAAATCTAAGGGACCAGGTTTCTCTGATACACCTATAAATAAGTCTGTAGAGCTAAATCTAAACCTCATATTTCTGAGGCTACGCGGAGGCTCTGCCATTCTTCCCTCTTCTCAAATCTATTTAGAAAATTAAGAATATTAGTTTAGGAAAAATTCTGAATCCGGATCTGAAGAAAAGGAACG
Organism: Allium sativum; assembly: GCA_030737875.1. Classification (NCBI taxonomy): domain Eukaryota; kingdom Viridiplantae; phylum Streptophyta; class Magnoliopsida; order Asparagales; family Amaryllidaceae; genus Allium; species Allium sativum. Next base: position 136,035,786 of record CM060921.1, on the reverse strand, counting down.
AGTATTTATAAGTAGGTGTTCAGATCTCATATCGAAGTAAGGTAACTTTCTAGATCTGATCTATTCAAATTTCCTCCTCTTTCTTTCCTCTCTCTTTTAATAAAAATATTCAATCCATGGTTGTTAGGTTCTGAATCCAACTAAGAGAAAACCATGGAAGATTAGATCTGGACCAGATCCAGAACTGGGAAAGTAAATTAGGTGAGTGGATTTAAGCTATATCATTTTAGATAATGATATGTTATTGTTTAAGAATTCCCCGTTATTATGAAATATGAATTTTCCAGAATAATTAAAAATGTTAAGATGCTTTTATAACAAGTTGAGACATTGGGAAATTCATATGTTGAGTCAGTTAAAGTGCTGAACTGTTTATGTGTTGAAAGACAAACCTGTTACAGTATGGGTAATAACTATTATTGTTATAATTCGATGACTCGCTTGTGGCATATTATTGAGTAAATGACATGTTAACTTATTGGATTTGAATAATTACCCAATTAAATGTTTACATGTCAAGATAGAATTAAACACATGATAAATAGGATATGCGACATAATATAGGCATAATTTGATGACATGTAAATTAGATTAAAGAAAACATATGGAAAGGATGATATGCCTAAAATTTATAGCAAATAGGGAACTGTAACCGCGCTTAGACACGAGATTAGATTACACTTGTGATAGAAGTCTGCTTGGAACCGCCCGGCATATCCAGCATCCACAAGTGGTAAATCTAATGTGAGGGGTCTAAGTGCATAAATAAAACATGTAACAGTGCTAAGACACGAGGTTAAGTCAACTTGTGGAAGAAGTCTGCCCGGAACCTCCCGGAAAATCCAACATCCACAAGTGTAGGCTTAATGTGAGAGGTCCAGTACATAAACGTGTGTGTGTGTGTGTATATATATATATATATATAAATGGCAGGACTGATAAACATTATTAATGATAAGTAATGGAAAAAAATGGAATGGAAAGAAAGATACATCAGTAAATGAGAATGGAAATGAATGGGGAATGATAATAACCTATTATAAATAAATTACATTAATGAGAATTTTGAATAATAGGTAGACTTGTCCTAGGGGCAAGTGAAGATTATAACTTAGGTTATAATAAACTAGTAGGGAAAGATAACTGGTGAAATGAGATAAGTGACACTTAATTATAAATTAAGTAATCGGTAAACGGGGAAAACCTGAAACCAGTTGAGAAAAGGGGAAAAATTCATGAAACGAAAGAAGTTGTACTTAATTATAAATTAAGTAATTTAAAAACTTGGAAGTCTGAAATATGCTGGCAAGAACTTCATGTTAAGGTTTGTCCTAGGGACAAATGAGAATTATAAATTAGGTTATAATAAAACAATAAGGAAATTGGAATAACTTATGTTATGGAATGAATTGTACTTAATTGTAAATTAAGTTATTTATGAGAATGAGAATCTAAAATCTACGGATGAGGACAACATTAGTTATATTTATGGGAAGAGGAGACTTATTAGTGAACCTTAGTTAAAAGAACTAAGTTAAAAAGTAAACAATGTTAAGTTGTAATGATAGCATAAGAGGGAATTATGATTAAATAAGAAAGAATGAGGCAACTCAGGAAATGAGGAAAGTTATATTTAACCATAAATGTTAAGTGACATGTTAAATAGAAAACATGTGAATTAAGATACACTTAATTACATATAAAGTAGAACATGTAATTATAACCTTGAATCAAACAAGAACATAAAAGGGATTGTTGGTTACAAACCTTGGATCACAATCTAGAGAATAACATGTTGTGAGCTTATTAATAAACATAAACGGGTTAAGTTGTATAACTGAAATTAATAATCAAGAGGGGCTCATTGTAACACCCCACCTCCGCTAGGGTCACTCACAAAGGGAATGCACTAGGTTTGGTGAAGCATTATCGAGGTAAACATGCACAGAAATATTACAAGACAGAACATATATAAAACAGCGGAAGTAAAACAAATTTCATTACCTTATAAAATAAGGTCTAAAGCCTTTTACATCAGAATACATCAAAACCTATCTTGCAATAGTAAAGAAGCATAAAACTTTTTCATAAATTATTCCCCAAAATAAAGCGGTGAAGCAGCCATAGCCAGGAGAAGACCAAGCTATACATGATGACCTTCAAGCATAAGAGGTCTGAACTAAACATCATTTCCTCCCTGAAACCTTGGGGGGGGGGGGGGGACGGAAGACAAAGAGGCGAAAGAAAACGGGGTCAGTCATAAAGACTGGTAAGTCCTATCTACTTCCAGTATAAAAACAGGTAAAGGTAACATGACATGCATAAACTGAAAGTAAACATAAGGACGACGACAAGAAACATAAGCTAAACCAAGATAACTGGATGAACTACTGTAGCAAGATAAACTAAGGTATCATGATAAACTACGGTGTCAAGATAAATCAAGGTATCATATCGTCAGGTTTCTATCAAGTATACAATCCCAAGGTATCTATCATGTATAACATCCCATGGTATTTATCATGTATATTTGCTCTGCACCTCTCGTACTAGTACCCCAACCCGCGTCATGTGTTAACTATGAATGTCCCTTGCCCAATGTCATGTAATGGTCCATGTCAACCAAATATATAGCATATGTAGGTTTTTCCCAACTCGTATGTTTCTTTCCATGTATAAGTTCAGTCCTTTGCCGTAGGCCGTACGGGCTTTCCCATGTAAATCTATACCACCGCAACGTAGTACCATTTTATCCTTGAAGTTGTTTTGGACTGCTACCCTTGATCTGGTTATATTTTCTTATTATGAACTATCGCGTGTTCACTTAGGATTTATGCCACCTAGGACCACTAGGGATTATGCTACCTAATGAACGTTTCCGTGTCTCGGTTTGGGTTCAAGCCACCTAGGGCCACTAGGGATTATGCCACCCGTCAACCACGCCCTTTATCCCACGTATGTATCGTGAATCGTTTTCCATGTCTAGACGCACATGTATCTCAATGTGCCATCCGAGTTCCGTGCCAGGGCAAATCGAGAAATACAGAACTCGATCGGGAGCTTTAAGTCGTCTGCTGATGTAGATATCAAGGTCTGTTTTTGTATCCGTGGCTATGGTCCCACGTGACCCCTCCCTCAACTACTGAAAGGCAATCCAAGAAAAATCATGCACGAGAACTATACTCCGGCCCCACTATGCCCCCACTTTCCTATCGGCCAACCTCACCCATGACTCGATAGCAAGAACATGGTCTGTTGGGAGTTCTCTGCCTTTCCGTTCGTACACGATTGACTAAAGATGGTAGGTAATCGACGACGCGCTATCCAGGGCAAAAACAAGAATCGTCGACTCCACGCTAATCCATCCCAGTCTTTAGGTCGCTCGCATAGCAACCAAGGCATACTCTTGGCTCTTCTACCACAGACCTTAACCTCTGTGAGGCCAGGTTTCATGGACCATCGGCCACCTCACAGAGGGATACCAAGAGTACCCTCACGTCCCCCGAAGCTATCACTTCGTCACCCAGTTCATTGGAGCCTTTATCTAAGTCAGATTACTTGCTCCTCCTCGTGTGTTTAAGCGATGACCTACCGTATCGGGTTACTCATCTATCTGTGAACTGGTCCAAATCCCTTGACTAAGAATTATTACTTAGTTTCCTAAACTAAGGTTAACCACTTAGTCTCCTTTCCCGTTATCCTTGTTAATCCCGGTTTTCCACCTAGTCCCCTGAAGTAGGGTTTTACCTAATTGGTTAAGTATTATCATTTAAGTTCATGACTTGACCTGCCTACGAATCATGTCAAGATTTGGCTAAGCATTCAAGTCCAAGACCTAGCCCTACAAGTTGGTTAAGTATACCAAGAAGCTCATGACTTAACCCCATTCAATCATCAAGTCAAATTGGTTAATTATTTGTTTATCTTAACCCTATCAGATTATCGTGTTAGATTGGTTAAGCATAGATTATCTTAACCTCATCGGATTATTGAGTCGGATCGGTTAAGTATAGGTTAACTTAACCCCATCCACTAGTCGTATTATAATGGTTAAGTATATTTAAACGGTCTTGTGACTTAACCCTATCAAGTTCTTATATTAGATTGGTTAAGTATGGTTGCTTAACCTCATCAATTCATCATGTATAATTGGTTAAGTATAAGTTACTTAACCTCACTGAATTACCAAGTTTAGATTGGTTAAGTGTTTAACTTAACCCCATCGAATCACCGTGTTTAGATTGGTTAAGTGTTTAACTTAACCCCATCGAATCACCGTGTTTAGATTGGTTAAGTGTAAGTTATTTAACCTCATCTAATTGCCGTGTTTAGATTAGTTAAGTGTAGGTTACTTAACCCCATCTAATTACCGTGTTTAGATTAGTTAAGTATAGATTAGTTAACCCCATCTAATTACAGTGTTTAGATTAGTTAAGTATAGATTACTTAACCCTATCTAATTACCAAGTCGGATTAGTTAAGTGTAAATTACTTAACCCCATCCCCTAATTGTCTTGTTCGGTTAAGTGTCATTAAGAAATCAAGGCGGGTTCCACTTAACCTACCCATTCGTGTCATATCGGTTAAGTGTCATTAGTCAAAATTACTTAACCTTTTCATGTGGCATTAATTAGATTAATGCACCCCAACCTCTCACATTAGACTTTGTTGTGGTTACTAGTTAAGCCGGGCGGGTCCGGGTAGATTTACACCACAACCTAGTCTAACCTCGGGTTTTAAGTGCTATATGACCAACTACTCACATTGGGTCCTATTGTTTGTAGCCACTAGTTAAGTCGGGCGGGTCCGGGTAGATTTATGCTACAAACTCAACCCAACCTCGAGTTGGCCACTTCCATGTTTGGTCTAGTGTCATATTACACTTACAACCCATACGTGTCTAATTTCAAGTCCCATGTTTACCCCCACATGTCATGTCCCCATTTAGGTGTATCATGAGTGTCGTATTTTCATGAAATCCCATGTCAAATTATCATGTCATAATCACGCTCGTCTAACCTACCCCAAATCGTGTTTCCAACCCAAGTAAAAGCGAGTCAACATAGTAAGGATACCATGCTACATATTGGCCTCAAAACATGCACGATGCCAAAAAGGGATTGGCCACAAACATGCATGATAACATAAGGGAATTTGGCCTCAAACATGCATAGTAGCATAAGGGAACTTGGCCACAAACATGCATAGTACCATAAGGGAACTTGGCCACAAACATGCATGATAACATAAGGAAACTTGGCCACAAACATGCATAGTACCATAAGGGAACTTGGCCACAAACATGCATGATAACATAAGGGAACTTGGCCACAAACATGCATAGTACCATAAGGGAACTTGGCCACAAACATGCATGATAACATAAGGGGTTTGGGTTCATTTACATGCATAAGCCCCAAAGTCAAGTCTTTGCCAATGTTTCACAAGTCAAATGGTTTCCAAAGGTTCATGCTAGTGGCATGATTAAGTCGCTAAAACTTAGCCCAAGGTCATAGATCATTGAAAAGGGGCAAAATTAGGTTCACATAGGCTAGCATACTTATGTTTCATCGCATTTTATTCCATGTCACATTAGAACCACCGTTAGAATCTACAAGTAGCTAGAACTTACATAGCGAGGCTTAGGGAAAGATCATGAATCGTCTTGACGAAGAAAGGTGGCTCCTTTGTTGAAGAATCGTCATGAAATTTGCGTAGCAACGTTGATCTCTCCTCGATTTGATGTAGAAAGCTTGCACCTTTTGATTTGGACCCGATTTGAATGCATAGTCTCTAGGAATTGGAGATGGAGGCCATGATCACTTGGCATTTGGGCAGCACTTCGTGGCATGAGTGATTTGTGAGGGTTTAGGGTAGGCTTAGGGGTCTTTTTATAGAGATTAGGAGTAGTTTAGGCCCTTAGATTAACCCTAGGATAGATCTGAGCCCTCAAAATCCGTCACAGGCCCATAAAACATGTCTTGAGAAACAATTCAGGTGCACCCAGGCCAAACTGGCCGACCACCCAAGTCGACACCACCTGGGGTGTGTCGACTCCCAAGTCGACTCCCCAGTCGACTTGGGGGTGGCGGGAATTTTTCCCGCCTGTTCTGCTTGGCTGAATTTGAATTCTGAATTCAAATTTGAACTGTTTTTGAACTTGAAATTTTCTGAAAACTTTGACGGGCCATAACTTGGTCATACGGACTCCGATTTTTGAAAACTCGGACTCTATTTCGCGTATTTTTCCGAGACGAACGCAATGGCGTAACCCGTTTCTCCTGATTCAGATTTTATAATTAAATTCTGCCTTGATTCTTGTCTTAACACGTTATTAAAATTCGGGTTGTTACATTCTCCCCTCCTTTAAGGATTTCGTCCCCGAAATCTCCAAGTTAGGAAGAATGTATCCTACCATCCATCATCCATCTACTCAAAACATCATCCACAGGCAACCATGGTCCTTAAAAGATTCCTAATGCTTTATGAACACATGAAGAAAGTGTGTGTATATGTTCCTTAGCTAATGCTAATGATCAGGCCTGAATGATCTTTCTAATGCAAAATATGTTTAGTGCCATGAGTCCAACATGTATGCAAATAGTCCTAGTCATATAAGTACTACATGCGTGCACAAACATTCATTCATATGCAACATCCGCATGACAACACATTAACTTTCAAACAAGTATAAATACTCGTGCATATACAATGCAAAATGTGAGTGCGTCGATCTAGTATCTAACGTGTATTCGCGCATCCACGAGCAACCACTTGCAACCATTTGCAACCATATCAATCATAACATGTTTCAAATACATGTTTACATCCATAGGGTTCTACCTAAGGTTCCCAAGATAAGATCGAGGTGATAAACAAGACAAACTCCTTACGAGGTTTGTAACAGAAACAGGACCGAGAGGATATCCACCAAGCGATAGCATGCAAGTAAGCTCTACAAGTGAACCAAGGATCAAAGAAATACTCTTAAAAAGAGGCATGATGCGCGTGTCTAAGCCGCATTTCCATGAGCTTAATTCCATTGTGCCTTGACCGCCTTTGACTTCATGATTTCGTAGCTCCTTGATTCCTATTTCCAAGGTATGAGTTGGAACTCATTTCACTATCGCATCTCGTTCCACTTTCACTTATTCTTTCCCTAGCATACTTGGCTCAACCATATCTGCGTACTCATGCAAGCTCTCCAAAATTCACTAGTGAATTATGGATCTCGTTTACCGATGCCAATCCAGGTTACCACGTGCACTTACTAGGGTGATTCCTATAACCCATGCTCAAGCGGAATGAACCATCCGTCTTATTGGCGAACGTTACTCGATTGGATTAGAGATTTCCGATAAATGCATCAAGAGATTCTAGGTAACTAACCATGATAAAACTCATAAGGTTACACGAGACTTCGAGGGCATTACCAAGGCAAGTTAAGAGTTTAACTATTCTCCTATCAAAACCGAGAATGGCATCCATTACTGGATAACCACTTCATCCCGAGAATCCATCCATAGCTCAACAATAGAAGCATTGCTTCTAATCTCAACACTTGGCATAGACGTTCTCAAATCCAAACAAGTCATGAATAAATGGATCGACTCTCCAACCAGGTTTTGCGACTAAAGTGGGATCTTCTACCATGCTAGTACTAAGGTGCAGAGACTTATCTATCGAAGTAGACTTAAATGATGTGAGGATCAATACAAAGTCTAGACGGGAAGATAGAAAAGAAAGGCTAAGCCTTTAACATAAACGGTACCATTCCTCTTAGGTACGCTAGAAATGAGAGCATACAATTGCCCTCTCGCTGATCTTGTTCTTATCTTCCTTTGTGGATCCAGTCATACCAACAAGTTGCTTATTCTTAAGCTCGTGTCCTTTATCCTTGCTCTTATTATCCCTTCTTTTAACTTCGGTAACAGGTCTCTCGAGAACTTCCTCCCTCGCACGGGAAAACACTTACGTAGCTAGATAAGGATTAGTCACAGTTAAAACTACTGTGACTATAGATGGAAGAAAGAAAGGAAAAGAGATTCGATCAAGGAAACAAGGATAGTGCTAATGGCTTTTGGGGAATAGCTTTTAAAAACTTTTCTTGAAAAATGCTTCTTTGTAAACGGTTTCTCAAATAGTTTTCAGAAGGTTTTTAAAAACTTTTTCCCAGTCTGGTAACCTTCGGCTCTGATACCAAATGTAACACCCCACCTCCGCTAGGGTCACTCACAAAGGGAATGCACTAGGTTTGGTGAAGCATTATCGAGGTAAACATGCACAGAAATATTACAAGACAGAACATATATAAAACAGCGGAAGTAAAACAAATTTCATTACCTTATAAAATAAGGTCTAAAGCCTTTTACATCAGAATACATAAAAACATGTCTTGCAATAGTAAAGAAGCATAAAACTTTTTCATAAATTATTCCCCAAAATAAAGCGGTGAAGCAGCCATAGCCAGGAGAAGACCAAGCTATACATGATGACCTTCAACCATAAGAGGTCTGAACTAAACAACATCATTTCCTCCCTGAAACCTGGGGGGGGGAAAACGGAAGACAAAGAGGCGAAAGAAAACGGGGTCAGTCATAAAGACTGGTAAGTCCTATCTACTTCCAGTATAAAAATAGGTAAAGGTAACATGACATGCATAAACTGAAAGTAAACATAAGGATGACGACAAGATAGATAAGCTAAACCAAGATAACTGGATGAACTACTGTAGCAAGATAAACTAAGGTATCATGATAAACTACGGTGTCAAGATAAATTAAGGTATCATATCGTCAGGTTTCTATCAAGTATACAATCCCAAGGTATCTATCATGTATAACATCCCACGGTATTTATCATGTATATTTGCTCTGCACCTCTCGTACTAGTATCCCAACCCGCGTCTTGTGTTAACTATGAATGTCCCTTGCCCAATGTCATGTAATGGTCCATGTCAACCTAATATGTAGCATATGTAGGTTTTTCCCAACTCGTATGTTTCTTTCCATGTATAAGTTCAGTCCTTTGCCGTAGGCCATACGGGCTTTCCCATGTAAATCTATACCACCTCAACGTAGTACCATTTTATCCTTGAAGTTGTTTTGGACTGCTACCCTTGACCTGGTTATGTTTTCTTATTATGAACTATCGCGTGTTCACTTAGGATTTATGCCACCTAGGACCACTAGGGATTATGCTACCTAATGAACGTTTCCGTGTCTCGGTTTGGGTTCAAGCCACCTACTGCCACTAGGGATTATGCCACCCGTCAACCACGCCCTTTATCCCACGTATGTATCGTGAATCGTTTTCCATGTCTAGACGCACATGTATCTCAATGTGCCATCCGAGTTCCGTGTCAGGGCAAATCGAGAAATACGGAACTCGGTCGGGAGCTTTAAGTCGTCTGCTGATGCAGATATCAAGGTCTGTTTTTGTATCCATGGCTATGGTCCCACGTGACCCCTCCCTCAACTACTGAAAGGCAATCCAAGAAAAATCATGCACGAGAACTATACTCCGGCCCCACTATGCCCCACTTTCCTATTGGCCAACCTCACCCATGACTCGATAGCAAGAACATGGTCTGTTGGGAGTTCTCTGCCTTTCCGTTCGTACACGATTGACTAAAGATGGTAGGTAGTCGACGACGCGCTATCCAAGGCAAAAACAAGAATCGTCGACTCCACGCTAATCCATCCCAGTCTTTAGGTCGCTCGCATAGCAACCAAGGCATACTCTTGGCTCTTCTACCGCAGACCTTAACCTCTGTGAGGCCAGGTTTCATGGACCATCTGCCACCTCACAGAGGGATACCAAGAGTACCCTCACGTCCCCCGAAGCTACCGCTTCGTCACCCAGTTCGTTGGAGCCTTTATCTAAGTCAGATAACTTGCTCCTCCTCGTGTGTTTAAGCGATGACCTACCGTATTGGGTTACTCATCTATCTGTGAACTGGTCCAAATCCCTTGACTAAGAATTATTACTTAGTTTCCTAAACTAAGGTTTACCACTTAGTCTCCTTTCCCGTTATCCTTGTTAATTCCGGTTTTCAACCTAGTCCCCTGAACTAGGGTTTTGCCTAATGGGTTAAGTATTATCATTTAAGTTCATGACTTGACCTGCCTACGAATCATGTCAAGATTTGGCTAAGCATTAAAGTCCAAGACCTAGCCCTACAAGTTGGTTAAGTATACCAAGAAGCTCATGACTTAACCCCATTCAATCATCAAGTCAAATTGGTTAAGTATTTGTTTATCTTAACCCTATCAGATTATCGTGTTAGATTGGTTAAGCATTGATTATCTTAACCTCATCGGATTATCGAGTCGGATCGGTTAAGTATTGGTTAACTTAACCTCATCCACTAGTCGTATTATAATGGTTAAGTATATTTAAACGGTCTAGTGACTTAACCCTATCAAGTTCTCATATTAGATTGGTTAAGTATGGTTGCTTAACCTCATCAATTCATCATGTATAATTGGTTAAGTATAAGTTACTTAACCTCATTGAATTACCAAGTTTAGATTGGTTAAGTGTTTAACTTAACCCCATCGAATCACCGTGTTTAGATTGGTTAAGTGTAAGTTATTTAACCTCATCTAATTGCCGTGTTTAGATTAGTTAAGTGTAGGTTACTTAACCCCATCTAATTACCGTGTTTAGATTAGTTAAGTATAGATTAGTTAACCCCATCTAATTATCGTGTTTAGATTAGTTAAGTATAGATTACTTAACCCTATCTAATTACCAAGTCGGATTAGTTAAGTGTAAATTACTTAACCCCATCCCCTAATTGTCTTGTTCGGTTAAGTGTCATTAAGAAATCTAGCCCGGTTCCACTTAACCTACCCATTCTTGTCATATCGGTTAAGTGTCATTAGTCAAAATTACTTAACCTTTTCATGTGGCATTAATTAGATTAATGCACCTCAACCTCTCACATTAGACTTTGTTGTGGTTACTAGTTAAGCCGGGCGGGTCCGGGGAGATTTACACCACAACCTAGTCTAACCTCGGGTTTTAAGTGCTATATGACCAACTACTCACATTGGGTCCTATTGTTTGTAGCCACTAGTTAAGCCGGGCGGGTCCGGGTAGATTTATGCTACAAACTCAACCCAACCTCGAGTTGGCCACTTCCATGTTTGGTCTAGTGTCATATTACACTTACAACCCATACGTGTCTAGTTTCAAGTCCCATGTTTACCCCACATGTCATATCCCCATTTAGGTGTATCATGAGTGTCGTATTTTCATGAAATCCCATGTCAAATTATCATGTCATAATCACGCTCGTCTAACCTACCCCAAATCGTGTTTCCAACCCAAGTAAAAGCAAGTCAACATAGTAAGGATACCATGCTACATATTGGCCTCAAAACATGCACGATGCCAAAAAGGGATTGGCCACAAACATGCATGATAACATAAGGCAATTTGGCCACAAACATGCATAGTACCATAAGGGAACTTGGCCACAAACATGCATGATAACATAAGGGAACTTGGCCATAAACTTGCATAGTACCATAAGGGAACTTGGCCACAAACATGCATGATAACATAAGGGAACTTGGCCACAAACATGCATAGTACCATAAGGGAACTTGGCCCCAAACATGCATGATAACATAAGGGGTTTGGGTTCATTTACATGCATAAGCCCCAAAGTCAAGTCTTTGCCAATGTTTCACAAGTCAAATGGTTTCCAAAGGTTCATGCTAACATTCCATAGATAAAGATTCAAACTTGCAAGATAAACTAGGTTAAACATAGCATGAGTGGCATGATTAAGTTGCTAAAACTTAGCCCAAGGTCATAGATCATTGAAAATGGCCAAAATTAGGTCCACATAGGCTAGCATACTTATGTTTCATCGCATTTTATTCCATGTCACATTAGAACCACCGTTAGAATCTACAAGTAGCTAGAACTTACATAGCGAGGCTTAGGGAAAGATCATGAATCGTCTTGACGAAGAAAGGTGGCTCCTTTGTTGAAGAATCGTCATGAAATTTGCATAGCAACGTTGATCTCTCCTCGATTTGATGTAGAATGCTTGCACCTTTTGATTTGGACCCGATTTGAATGCATAGTCTCTAGGAATTGGAGATGGAGTCCATGATCACTTGGCATTTGGGTAGCACTTCGTGGCATGAGTGATTTGTGAGGGTTTAGGGTAGGCTTAGGGGTCTTTTTATAGAGATTAGGAGTAGTTTAGGCCCTTAGATTAACCCTAAGATAGATTTGAGCCCTCAAAATCCGTCACAGACCCATAAAACATGTCTTGAGAAACAAGTCAGGTGCACCCAGGCCAAACTGGCCGACCACCCAAGTCGACAGGGGTGTCGACTGGGCAGTCGACAGGGGTGTCGACTGGGCAGTCGACACCCCCTGGGGTGTGTCGACTCCCAAGTCTACTCCCCAGTCGACTTGGGGGTGGCGGGAATTTTTCCCGCCTGTTCTGCTTGGCTGAATTTGAATTCTGAATTCAAATTTGAACTGTTTTTGAACTTGAAATTTTCTGAAAACTTTGACGGGCCATAACTTGGTCATACGGACTCCGATTTTCGAAAACTCGGACTCTATTTCGCGTATTTTTTCGAGACGAACGCAATGGCGTAACCCGTTTCTCCTGATTCAGAATTTATAATTAAATTCTGCCTTGATTCTTGTCTTAACACGTTATTAAAATTCGGGTTGTTACACTCATTCCTTAGAGATATAAGGGGATAGGAAGAACTTGGTAACCTGAATAAAAAGTGATGATAACCAAGTTAAATGGAAACCTGATAAGGTAAAGCAAGCGCGTAAAAGAATGTTTAGACATAGGGTCTAATAGCATATTAAAGTGAGGTGCTTGGACCAGTCCGCACGTTTGAGGGTGAATAACCCAATGGGGTATATCATCGTGGTGTTATAAGGCACGAGGCGAGCACACGTTCATCTGATTATTATGTCAGCTCCAAAGGACTGGAAGGGAAAGCACGCGGCTTCCTGAGATACGCAAGGTGCTTCTAGTAGTCCTCTGTGCGGTGGTAGATGCATAGGCTGTGCGGTGCCAATCCAAGAAATCTTCTCACCTCTGTTGCATTTTTTAGAATCTGCCAATCTTGCACTGCAACTACCTTTGTGGGATCTATAGCTATCCCTTCTTTGGAGACCACATGCCCTAAGAATCTCTCCTCTTTTCTCCAAAAGTGGCATTTGGAGAACTTTGCCTTAAACTGATTCGCACGAAGAGTTTTCAAAACTTCTCTCAAATGTTGGGCATGCTCTTCTTCGCTTTTGGAGAAGATCAAGATATCATCAACAAAGACTATGACAAATTTATTTAGAAACTCCCAAAACACCCTACTCATCAGATCAAAAAAAATAAGCGGGTGCATTCGTCAACCTAAAAGGCATAACTAGTCATTCAAAGAAACCATCTGCAGTTCTAAAAGCAGTCTTATCTATACTGTCCTCAGCCACCCTCAGCTGATGAAACCCCGAGGCCAAGTCTAACTGAGAGAATACCGAGGCACAAACAAGCTGGTCAAACAAGTCGTCTATCCTCGGAAGTGGGTGTCTGTTCTTCTTAATGAGTTTATTCAATTCTCTATAACTGCACATAAGCGAAGCGAACCATCCGCCTTAGTCGCGAATACCACTGGAGCACCCCATTCAGATATGCTTCGCCTAATAAACCCTTTTTCAAGTAGCTCCCTACTTGTTTGCTAATCTCCCTCCTTCTCCCTTGGAGCCATATGACGCACAGGCAATGCAACTGGCTTTGCATTGTCCACCAAATATATATGAAAATCGATCTCGTGCCTTGGAGGTAAGCCCCGGATCTCCTCAAAAACATCAGAATAATCTCATACTGGTGGAACAGATTGCAAATCATTGATTGATGCATCAACAGACTCTAGGAAACTAAGCATAACAGACCCTTGTGGGTCACAAGGAATCTTCGAGGGTCCTTACATGGCAAGTCAAAAGTCTAACGACCCTCTTCTCACAATCTAGAATGGCACCATACGTGATTAACCAATCCATCCATAGAATCAAACCATAGCCCATAAAATCGAGCACATACGTGTCGCATTCAAACTCAACGCCTAACACAGATATTCTCAAACCCTGACAAATCATAGATAAATGAGTCGAACCACCAATGGGGTTTGAGACAACTACGGGATCCACTACCATACTAGTAATTAAGTGCAGAGATTCAACCGCAGAATTAGATATAAATGAATGTGAAGCGCCAGAATCAAAAATTGTTCTAAAAGGATGATTTGAAAGAGAAATTAAACCTTCCATTAAAAATTTCTACCTCTATCAGGAGCACTGATCGCGAGAGCATGCACCTGCCCTCCAGAAGTTTTCTTTTTGACCTTATCCTTGTTTTTTCAGGCACTCCCTAGCAAAGTGTCTGACCTCTCCACGATTGAAGCAAGAATTCTTCCTTCTTTTGTAGTCCCTCACCAAGTGACCCTCATGTCAACAGCTGTTATACTTCCTCTTATCCTTAACATTGTCATTCTTTCCTTCCTTCTTCTGTTGCTATTGTTGCCCTTTCTTAGGCCATATCTTCTTGTTTTGCGTTGTTTCCTCAGCTTTAACCTCCTTCTTTCCTCCTTTCCCTTCCTCATACATCAAGGCCATATCAACAAGCCTTTCAAAAGTTGCCCCCATTGGAATATGGGATATAGCTAACCCATGAAGGGGATCATTCAGCCCTTTAGCAAACCGCAAAGCTTTCTTATGCGGAGTATCCATCAATTCCAGTCCAAACCTTGCTAGCTGGTTGAATTTGTTCACATACTCTTTAACAGTCAAGTTTCCTTATTTGAGTGCTAAGAACCTCTCCATTTGCATGCTTTTCTCAGCTTGGGAAAGAAACTTCATTTCAAACCTCTGTCTAAAATTATCCCAAGTTTCCACTGGACGGCCTGCTTGGGTTACCTCCCACCAAAACGAAGCTTCATCCTTCAGTAGCCAGACAACTAGCTGAATCCTCCTTCGATCTTCCACTTCAAAGATTACAAACAAGTCCTTGGTCTCCTTGAGCCAATTTTTTGCCTCTACGAATGTCTCAATTCCATGGAATGGATTTCCTCCCATAGCATGGAAGTCTTTGCAGATCTTAGAGAAGTTGTCCGCATGAGGAGGAGGAGTAACAACGGGTGCAGCTGGGGGAGGAACGTTTCCTTGGCCTTCAGCAGGCGCTGTGGCCTCCAGCTACCTACGAAACCAGCCTGGTATCGTAACACCCTCTGGAATATTAGGTTCCCCATACATGCTGAAAAGAAAAGGAAAGAGATTCAGACAAAGGATCTAAAGATATTACTTATGGCTTTTTGGGGAATGTTTTTCGAAACAAACTTTTCTTTTAGAAAATGCTTTCTTTTAAAACCTTTTTGAAAATAATTTTTAAAAACTTTTATCTAAACTATTAACCTTAGCTTTGATACCAAGTGTGATACCCCACGCCTGTTAATGTCCCTCGCAAAGGGAATGCATTAAGTTTCATGAAGCGTTATAGGTAAACAGAAACAGAAATATTACAAGACAGATATAAAATGACAGCGAAATTAAAACTTTATTTATAATAAAGCATCGTGGATAAAAAACATTACATGTCTGAAATACACAAAAACCATTACAGTATAAAAACTATTGTCTTGTACTTTAAAACATCAGAGTACATGAAAGAAGAAAAATTCCCCAAACAAAATATAACCATAGCAACAAGGATAGGAGCTTGAGCCATACATATAGGCAGTTCCAAAAAAATGTCAGTAGAATCACGGTCAAGCCTGAGTGTTCCCGCCTTGAAAACCGGGGGGGGGGGGGAGGGGGGAGGGAATGAAAGAAAGAAGAGGAAACAAAAAGGGACAGACATAAAGTCTGGCGAGTCCAGTTACTTTTCACTATTACGCTTCTCTAAAGGTGGATAAGGGAGAGAGAACTACATAAAAGGCAGGTTTAACAAGGTAAACAGGATAGGGTGTGCACTCTTCTCTAATGATTACTCTACACTATTACTAGTATAACCAAAATGAGATGATCCCTTCCACTATAAGGTGGTACACTTAGGCATACATCCAATTGTACCCCAACTACTATCCTAATCGATCGACTCCTTAATCCGCGTAGATACACTTTGTCAGCCCCACTACAAGATGTATCACATCCTAAAGTGGCAACCCTTCACTGATATGCGCGACCCCATACTACAGGTGTCACGGTCGTCTTATGCCCCTATGCCCGGCCCATGCACGCACATAACCCGGTCCGTTTGCGCCACCCACATCGTCCTCCATGTTTGGATCTCTTACAATCGGTTCAATAAGCCCATTCTCCGACCTAGTATGGAGTACTTTGTTTGATACCTACTCCGTGTTACTGACTGAAACGGGTCCCACACAATATGATACGAGCTCTCCCCTTTGTCTTGTATCCCCCACTAGGTTTTCCACAGGTTATATTTACCCTAAAAGTGTCTTTAATTATATAACCCAATCTTTCTACCGGTTATGCTTACCTGTAGGTGTCTTTAATACATAATCCCCAATTGGTTAAGTTTTGCGGGCTTACATTAAATATTACCCACCCATCTCAGGTATACTTAACTTAAACCTCCCATTGTTCCTTTAACAATTGCTGATGCTACTCATCCTTTTCTTTTCTTTTCTTTTGTCTATACAGGTTCGACACAGGCAGGTCACCGCCACTGACGGGCCCTTTCCTTCTAGAACTGCTTCCTCCTCCTCTACTCTACACAGGAGTAACAGATTCATGAGGCACTGATGCGCGCCTTCCGCCATCATCCTCGCTGCTTGTAATCATCATAACCTCCCCGAGAGAAATACATGACAACAACTTGGGGACAATGTAAGAAGCAAGGACCAATGCAGCCTGGGTTCTCCCCAAGCCTTCCTGGTGCCCAGCTCTGCTCTCTTCTCGGCATCCTAGGCGGTTTTCGAGTCAGCTGGCTCCTTGTCTTGGAATCGTATAACTGCATCCGCTTCAAGTTCGCTTATGGTCCTCTCGCCCTCTTCTGGTGGGCATCATCGACGGCTCTCCTTTTTCTTAGCCTACTCAGAGGCCCTCCCCTTCTCCGCCTCAGCATCGGCCTACCTTTTCACCACTATAGCGGCAGATTTCTCCTAGGCATCCCAATTAGCCTTCGTCCATGCATCTTGTATGGCAACCTCATCCTGTCCCTCTTCCCCTCCAGCTCCTCCGAATTCGCCACCATCCGGGCTTCCTGACCTTCCATCGTAGCTTGCTTTGTTTGCACACTTACATCAGCTACGCCCATCGCATGAGCGCTTCGTCCAGCCACAGCTTCTCCTCCTCTAAGGAGGCTCATATAAAATATGGGATCTCGAAGCCACGGGTTCTCCTACTACTCCAGATTGTTCCCGTTGTAACTCCAACTGGGACCCAGACACTTGAGGAAGCATGGAGGCAAAGATTGGTGTCGCCTCCGCTCTAGGAGGGCTTCCCTGCAAAAGAAACAACTATTTGACCTCTGAGGGTTCATCGCTTGCATCCTCTTCAGTTAGCAAGTACTCGAGCTTGGGAGCAGTCCCCCGCCTATCTCCGCACCAGCTTACTCATCGCAGGACTTGAGGAGGATCTCCACCAGCTTCTGCGGTGGCATTTCCGTCGCCACAGCCATCGGGGCGTAGAAGCCCGCACCAAAGGACAGAGAGAGCAATATAACCACCATTTCCCGAGGAACTATAGAACTTTGATAAATTCCCAATATGCAAAATAAAAAATCTATATTTCAGTGCAAGTTCTCAGGTTTCCATGGCCGGTTCATTGGGTTCGCAAAGTCTCAGCGCCCTGCCAGCAAATTCATACTTAAACACAACATGAAGCTAACTTACACCCCTCGATGCATACCTACAAGCGCATCGAAACGCGGCAATGACACCTAGTTTGGATAACTATGAAAGTGGTTACCGGTTAGCGTCAGCACCATTTTCGAATCGGATAATGATCCCGACATAATTAGGTTGGAGACTAATGACTCGACCGTATGCCCGCATCTTGCGCGCATATCCGAGTGGTCAGTCCGAATAAGTTCATTTCCAGAATCATTCGCCAACCAATTGTGTTACGTTCAACTCCAGTTACCAACCAGACATGAAACATTGAGCAACGATCCGAGCTTGCTAGCTCGTCTCTGACGTCGAGAAGAATCAAGCAGGTACCTGGGCCTAGAGGCAACCCTCTACGGATTATCGCATCGGCTTGGCAATCTCAAGACCCGATCAGATCCCCTTAAGTCTCTGCACTGGCGTCATCTTCATGGCATCCTACGGAGCCACCATCTTGAGAGCACCTTCACCTCGCAACGAAGGAAATCCGGAGCCAAAGTTCAGGCCCTAAAGGATTCTCGGCTTCCATCAGTACCCAAACTCCACAAAAACCTGACACTCTGGAACATGGTCGCAGCCTTTAGCCTCAACAACTAACACCACGGCCATCAACAACCGCCAGCGCAACACCTAAGTCAAGATGCAGCCGCATCGTGGTTAAGTTATTGATCGGATCCCAAGACTAACAGCTCGACTATGTGTCGACATCTTACATAAGCATTCAAGCTGACAGTCCAAGCAGGTCCATTCTTGAGGACCGCATCGCAAGACCAAAAATCACTAATCACTGTGCGCTCCTATGGCACCATGCAAAGGTTTAAGTTTACAAGCTCAAGATCGAAGACAGGGCTCGACTAAGTCATAGGAGTGCGAAGTTATGTCTCGTGCTCCCGCGCGCCGGTTAGTTGTCATCTCCTCAACCAAGATTCGAACTCCTGAAGAGCGTGAAAGATTTAATAAGCATTTAGGACACAAAGCCCAATCCCGTATTCACACATGCTTGGCGACCTTTATTCAAATTCCTAATCCCGTTTCCCAAGGTTCGCCGCTCCACGTTCTTGAATACCAAATCTGGAAGCCCTCTTAATTTCCATATCTCTCTTTCCTTCTCCTGAAAATCTAACAACACCACAAACATCTAAAGTACAAAAGAAGTATTTTGGAATCCCCCATGCCTTACGATGATTTTCTATCCGGAGAAGAGAAGAAAGGAAGCAACTACAATTAGGTGATCGACATGCCGCAAACGAACATTCCGGGATCGTACGCCAAGCTACTATCATATTCACATAACTTCAAAGCTCCAACTACCAAGTCAATCAAGACTCGACGACCACCTGGGTACCCACCAAGTGCTTAATCATCAAAGCGCCCATGCCCAGCATTTGGGTCCGACCTCGCCTCAAAGGAGAATCCATATGAATCCATGCCACGACATATGACAAGTATTGTCCTAACAATGGCATTCGCATACACGAGTTGCCGAAACTTTGATCAATGGGACTAGCTTGGATCATTGAGCGACCTTGGGCTCACCTAGTCCAAGTGATTTAACGGATACTTCAAATAATCATGCTCCATCCCAACGCCGTTTCAGCAACCACTTAGGGAAATCATGCGCCTAAGCCATAGCAATGACAATGCGTACACGCTTTGGGAATCTCAACTGAGCAAACCAACTCGATTCATATGCGCACCCACAAGCCTTAAGGGTTCAAGTATACACACCAAACAGTCGGCTCTCAATCCAAAAACTCTTCGAAAAGCTAAAACTGCGTGATCATAAGCCCAGGGCATACAATTCACTTTCATATTACCTATTCTAACTCAGATCGCATAGCGCAAAACCACGCACAAATTTGTGATTACATACGTAATTAATACCTGATAACGAACCGTTTGCACTTCGATGCAACCAGGAGTCGGCAACTAACTTTTATTATCTTTAATCTATAGGAAGTAGGTGCCTTAGACAGGTTCCAATCCAAGACGCCAAACTCAAGCAAATCAAAGCTCTTAACAATGCTGGAATCCTAAGCTCACACCCACATATTCCAACAAGGTGTCCCAACCACTTCAGAGCGGTGCGCTCTCGACATACAACGCAAGAGGAAGATCATAACCGATCGCTAAGCATCGCATGGAGATGTTTGCGTCCATACCAGACCCATCTCACTTCAAAGCATGTCCCGTTAACACAAAACATACTTTGAAGAGGCAAATGTTAACTGGCATTTTGGTCTAGTTACCAAAATTACACAAGACACGCTCGTCTCAACTATCGCACGATATTACAGCCCGGAGGCGTCGCCAATATCATCCGGGGTCCAGTACTAGAAGACTCGAGTCTGGCCATCAGTAGGATGTCGCATCCCTCGAACGCAACCTCCATCAGTATCCGTCCGCATTCGAGCCGAAGGCGATCCGTGCTCCGAGCCGAAGGCAAGCCGTCAAACGGGTCCGGGTGCAGCGTCGGTGGGGGTCTGGGGCCCCGTAGTCCCGGCGGCGATCAACCTAACCGGTTAGGTCGAAACTGTAGGCACCGGCCGATTCATCCGACTTCCGCCAACAAGTGTGTTGCCCAGAATTACCAGATCAGCTCAAAGTAAAGATTCAACCAACAACTTCAGCGAGCGTCACCGCTCCTCCAACACGTTCCTGAACCAAGGCCTCGACATCCCCGGATGCACCGACCATGATTTCTAGCCCCCAAGCCACTCCGATAAACCTTGTACCTCTCAAACAGAATTTTCTTACCCCCGAGAGGTGCGAAATTCCACATCCTCGAGGTGTGAAATTCCACACCCTCGAGGTGCGAAATTTCGTACCTGCGAGGTGCGATATTTCGTACCCTCGAGGTGCAAAATTTCGCACCTTGGCCCAGGTGCGAAATTTTCCGAGGCGGAGGGCTGCAGGCGCGAATTTTCTGTAGATGGTCCTCATTTCTACCTACTCCTACCTAATCCCTACATAACTACTTCCTATAAATACCCCATGGCCTCACACTTCAAAAGGGGGAGATTCTTGAGCCTTGAGATCTCCATAGAGCTCCATTAATGGTGTCTCCTCTTTGAGGAAGAAGAAGGGAAAAATTGTCCATTTTACTATTCTTTGCAAATATGACTATTGTAACTTCATGTATCATAGTCAATAAATGTAATGAGAGGGTCTCAACCTTGTAATCTTTCAAGTGATCAATAAAATTCCAACAACTCTTCAAAGTGGGTGTAGGTCCTCACTGAGGCTGAACCACTATAAATCTCTTGTGTTATTTACTGCTTATGTTCTATTTTATGTTCTTGTCTATACGACCATATTTATAATTCCTAGTAATTGGGAATTTTTGGTGTTTACGACATTTTATGCCGTCATCAGTTTACATCCAGCATAATTATGCGTCTTTATGCATTTCATTGTTTATTTGAAATCGAATTGCTTGGAAGATTAAATGGTTGATTATTTGAGTGCTATGCAATTGTTTATGAATTGAGCTGATTGACGAACTTTGTGTTTGTTGGATGTATTAAGATACAAAGGAGATGTTGTCTATCTTCATTTTGAAATTGGAATATTCTCATATATTTCGTTATCACATTATGAAATTTTGATTGATTTCTAATTTTTAGTAACTTGCAGGTTTCTAAATATTGCAGTGTGTTAGAATTATAAATTGTTGGAACTTAAATAATACTTAAGTAAATGTAAGTATTCTAATCTATATTTCAACCAAAATACCAATTAGATAATTTAAGTTGATTGTATGAATATTTATGTCCTAAATGATTAAATACTCTTTGTGAAAGTTTCATGAATATTATTATGATGTTGGAATTTTTTTACTTTTAAGACTGTTTTGGGAATTTGGATATGATTTTTTTTAACATCCTATTTATTTTGTTTTCTGTCCGATTTATTTATTTTGTTTCCGTTTTCTTTACATGAAATTCAAGACAATGAAAATTCTTTATGTAAATTTTTTATTGGTTTTAATAAAAGATTTTTACCGATAAAAAGATTTTTATACGCATATATATATAATTATTTTTTAAATACTCTCTTGGAAGTTTTGCGAAATCTATTATTATGATTTGGAATTAATTCACTTCCAAGATTATCTCAGTAACTGAATATGATATTCCTTATACCATCTTTATTTATTTATTTATTTTGTTTTCTTTTTTGTTGTATTTATTTATTTTTATTTTCTTTTATATGAATTGCAAAACAATGAATGATTCACTGTTGATGTTGGTTTGGTTTATGATTTGAATATGATACACTGATGACATCTTTTATATGGTTTTATAATATTTATATTTTATGTAATGAGAAATTTGAATAAACGGTTTAGTGAAACCATCTGGTATGGGACTTTTGGTATCACTATCCTGGTTATTCATTGGACTTGTTATATAGAGTATTGAAGGATAAGTGTAGTATGCGAGCATCAAACAAACATGATAGTAAACCGACGTGTTGGAACATGTGGTATGAGACGCATTGTTACCACTGTTCGGGTTACTACTTGTGAGTTGATGGCGTATATAAACCATTGTCTATACTAAGAAGTCCTGATTGACTATCTCCTTACCGGTACTAGATAGTTCTGAGCGACTATCGAGGTAATCCTGAGCGATTATCCTAGAGTAGACCTGAGAGTCGAACTTATGGATATATGAGTATCTTCCATTATAGGCATTAAAATTGTTTAGTACAGTATATGATATTTCCATTATACGTGCGGCGTTGTTGAGTCTCGCCAATGTTGAAATGGATCCATATGATCTTTTATGATTTTTCTTATATTTTGCTGTGATTTACATATATGATTCTTGTTTATGATTTCGTCATGTTCTTGTATTTTGATGGCCTGTGAGCAATCATGTGATTGTGATGTTTTGGTGATTTCATAATGCGTTATAACCCTTAAATGAGATTCACATGAATAAGATTATGTTGTTGTTTGTATATGTTCATATATGGTAATGCTTCCATAATATTTAGCCATGAGGCATGAATCTTTAATGTCGATATTTGAGTGAACTTAATGATTAGGTTTATTTCTTGAATGATTTTTCAAGTTTAAAGCACCTAAACACTTTATATTAACTATAATGGATACAAATATAGACTGATTCGTTTATTATCAATATAATACTCATGTCAGACTGAGACATTACAGGTGCAGGGACCTTGAGACCAGCTTGTATTTATTGGGCTTAGAAAGTATAGTAAATTAATATATCATTTATTACTGTGTATTGTATGGATTGCATATATATTGATGTGTAATAGATAAATCTGTAGAAAATGTTAAAATTTATATATTATATTTATTGATGCGATTGACTCTGTGATCTCTATATTCATGTATATTATGTAATGTTTTGTCCTGGAGGCACATGCATAATTTTTTTGTACCGACATTGAGCATGTAAGAGTAAATGATATTTCAGAAATGTTAATACGTATCAGTATTAGTCCAAGAGAATTTGCACGTGTGTCCTTGCAGCTTCATTCTTCGTAGTATTTGACGGTATTACCTAGTAATACTCTTGAATAATATGAGTATAGAGGTGGTGTTACGACCCGGGTTTTCGCGATCCTGAGTAATCAACATAAATTCAATGTCGACTATCCAAGCATCGGAAACACCAGATAGTCCATGAAAGAAGTTAGAGGGTGAGAATAGATAAGATAGAAACTTAGAATAGAAGAAGAAGAAGAACATACAACATCAGAGTAACACGAATCTCACAGCGGAACGAACAATATATAACAGATACATAACTTTGAAATAAAACTAGTATATGTATACAGTAACATTATCAGAGTACAACACTTACAACACAGTGGAATAAACAATAGCTATATAATCTTGACGCCTCCTGCTCCATCTCTCCAGGTATATCTGTAAAATCCTGACTACTTGACTGCCTGTAAAAAATTGGGCATCCAAGAGTTTAGGGAAAACAAAATAAAATAAACTCCGGGTCAGTCATGGGACTGGTGTGAGTAAACTCCAACCATTTGTTTAACTTCTAAAATTCTTTTAAAATCCATACTCTTCTGATATTATAATAATGTCTAAATCAAATAAATAGCAATACAGTGGAACGCTTTCACCTCACGTTCCACATATATAATATACAATCAAAAACCGTAGGCGCTTATTTGGTAATGGATTCAAACTAGCAAGGTATGGGACCACCTTCCGACAGTGTATCTCTAGAGACGAATACACCAGGTTTAACAAGAACATCTTGTAACCCAGGCTAAACATGACCGGTCACTTATTTCGCTTGAGTGTACCGAATGTATTATCACCAACGGTTAGGATCAGCAACCGTTTCCCGAAAGGGACAACATCGAAATAGATTATGGAAGTAAATGAAATTTCTCTAGATCAAGTGACAATACACCCTGATTGGCAGCTAACCACTTAGTCATGCAACCTACCCGATTTTATAACAGTTTTGGTTGTGAAGCTAGAGGCCATAACGTATCCTTTTCAAACCACATCTTTATTCACTTTGAATGTTACATCGTCATACCCGTTAAATCACAAATTGATTCCTCCAAACATATCACGGGTAAATAGCTAACAGAAACGAATTCCTCTGCCACCAAACGTAAATGCGTTTGAAGAGATCAACTTACACGATCTATTAAATATACTCCGTCGGACATTCTTCCATACAGGTCGTCCTGGGATTGGACAGACCGAAGGCACTATTCTGTAAACAGGACAGCCCTTGCATAACTCCGTCTTCAATTATCTTCATTATATTTGATCGCAACGCTAACGCCATACAGAGTGGTTTTCAGATAATGAATCTAATCCCGGTCTCTCCGTATTTGACAACGGAAAAATGGTCAAAAACTTTGATAGTCGGTGATTTAACTACAAAGAAAAACATGTGTGCAAACAACGATATTATTTCCAGATGGAAATTCTATCGATCAATCATCAATCATCATTTATTCATTTCCCCATTTCTCGTTTCTATATATTCATCAAATCCTTATTTTCTAATTTTAGAAAATATATGTTATTAACTTTGGAAAACGTTTCCATTTTTGATTCACGCATCTCTATCTTCTCACATATATCTGTCTCTAACTGTAAACTAGTAAGAGAACAACCCCCTAAGTATTAACCCGAAGGTCGAAACCAACATCAGATCAATACCCAGACAGCTGTTCAATTTTACTAATCTCCAGTTAGTTTCTAATTCCTTTAACTCCATTTTAAATTCCTATTTCAAACCCTGTTTCCTTTATAAATATTTTATTTGCAAAATATTTACTTTAATCCTTTATTCACATAAAATGTAAATAATATTTCTTTATAAAATCAAAACAGTTTGATTTCATATTTAAAAACAATATTCCAAATCCAATTTCTATTTATACTTCTAATTATAAAATTATTCATACAAATCCCCTTTTTATTTCTAACACTTAAATCTCAATTATAATTCGCTTTATATAATTTTATTTATTTTATATAAATCCTTTTTATATAATTCTATTTATTTTATATAAATCCTTTTATATTTTCCAATATTTGTTTTCCAAATATTACCTTTTATAATATCCTATTTATTTCATATATAAATATTTCATTTTCAATATTCACTTTGAAAATTTCCTTTTTACTTTCAAGTATTTCATATGGTATTTAAAATACCAAATAACATGACCAGTATCATCATATACAATCACATATTATATATCACATCATATACCATAATATATGAAAACAAACAGTATTATAAATATTGAGGAATCCAGTTGGATCCCTCCAACCTGTTTCCCTGCATCACAGATGTTAAACAATATAAATAACATCGATTTCATTTCAATATGAAATATTCTGATAAATAGAATCGATATTTGATTAACGATTTATATATATCGTTATCTATAAATTCAACCAATACATCAGCAATTTAACCAAACAATCAACACACAACAATCAATCATCATTTATCAATACTAGATTATATTTATAAAATATAAACTATACAGAGTAAGTGAGATATACTTATATTGGATGGTTATCGTTAAAAACGATTAACTATCTTTGATTCAAACGGACAATTTGTTTCGCTATAAATTGTAACGAGCTCCAATTCACTTCCAGTCAGTTCCGTTGTAACAACCTCCACTTAACTCCCTCAATCCATATACGAACCCAGATTTGCTAATCAATGACTCATCGCCCACAGAAATCCAACCCTAGGTCTCATCCACTAACGCTTGAAGTTTTCCAGCGACCCAAAAAAGATCAAGTTCTTCCAAATCGACAACAGTTGAAGCTAATTTCCATACGAATCCAAACATATATATTCTGGAATTTATAGGATTATATTTGATTTGTTTGGGATTTTTACATGATGATTTTCACTGTGGATTTTTGTTAGAGGTTGCGGCGCCTCATTTTGACCAGAGTAAGAAATGAATTAGGTTAAGGAAGTGTTAAGGGGTATATATAGGGTAAATATATAATTTTATATTCGATTATTTTATTTGTTTTTATTCCAACGCTGCTTGTATTTGTCCTTTAAAATTTCTATGATCACACATGATATCCCAAAATTACGAAAATGGACATGCAGCTAGGTTCGACATTACGAACTTAACGAAACTTGTTTCGTCGAATTCCAAGTCCATTTACTCACACAACGTATTTTTAACCGTCAAATTATCGACTGTTTTTCAAATTAAAATTCCGTACGGCTACATACCGACTCCAAAAATTACGAAAATTGAAATATAACAATAATTTAATATTTCGAATCCAACAAAATTATTTTTGTCGATAACGGAGTTCATTTGCAAAACTGGCTATTTTTAAAGCTCTAAATAAATCCATTTAAATATAAATATATTTAAAAATAATTAAATTAAATATTAATACATTAATATTACTGTATATATTCACAATAGAATATCATACAGCTCCAAAATATTCTTATCTGAATTTATAACTCGACATTTCATATCCCGGTTAAATCAGTATTCAATTTATATTGAAAATCCGTTTATAATATAAATTGTTATAAATTATAAAGGAATTCCATAGCGGCTATTTTAAAATTTGATTTGGACATAACTCAAAATCTACACAACGAGATATCGATTTTTCTCTTCCGTTATAAAAATATACTTCACCAGCTCTGAACGTTCTTGTTTCACAGAAATCCGACTTAAAATGGATTCTGCATATTTGTTTAAAGTTCAAATCGCTAAATTACGAACTACCGCACCATTTCGAGCTCGACTATAATTATAATATAATTACATCAACTGTCGTTTATATAATATATTCGTTAATATAATTCAACTCTATACAGAAATATATATTATAAATGATCCAATTCACACAATATTATGAATTCACTATTTCCGACTACTTCTGAAATTAAATATATTATTTTATTAATTATATTAATTAAATATTCGATATTATTTAATTAAACAACCATTATTTAAATAATTAAATAAATAAATTATAATACCGTAAAAATATGGGTCGTTACAAGTGGCGTGTTACAGAAGGCCTCCTTGTTCCATAGTTGCAGGTTTAATTTCAACCACCTAATCCAAATTGGTAATGTAGCTAAGAGATCTTTATCCAACTTAAGGCACTTAGTCCATTTCTTGAGAATAATAAGCTTTCCATTAATAAAATATGGACCTCCATTAATAATCTTTTAGCAGTCATTCGAATTTGAGAACCTAATTAGAAAGAACCCATTATCCCTAGCTTAAAATTTGAATTTAGAAGTAGGGTTCCAGGTTTTGGAAACAAAAGCCCTAAAATGATGATAATATGACCTAGGGCCAAAGATATATGCAAGAACTGAAGAATTCCATTTTTCTTCAGTTCTTTTTCCCATCGTCTCTTTAATTGCCTCTATGTGTTTGTCTCCCACATTAATGAGGGCAGTGTAACTAAGACAAAGTTAGAAAAAACACCGTCATTCTTTAACAAATCTGCAAAGTTAGACGATATTTGATTTGAATGCAGATTAAAATTCTGCATTTTTTGAGAAGGGCGATTTGCTTGATGCGTTTCAGATCTTGCTTCAACACTGTTTTCTCTATTAAATTTCTGATAAAAGAGAGGATTAGCCCTAAAAGAATCCAATTTGAGGCCATTAATCTTAGAAGTAGGGACAAATTTATGTAAATTGGCATTCTGAAATTTCTTTCTATTCCTAAAAGATTGGAAGTCCGCCTCACCAACATTTATTTTGGAGGTTTACCTTTGAAAGAGAAGGAAAAATGAAGAAAATGAAGAGGAATGGAGGAGGGGGTACTATCAAGACCATTAAAGAACAAGAGAGATGTAACAAAATTTTCTACAATCTATTAGACTTTAACATGAGGAATTTTGTTCCAAGCAGACCCTACACTTCCCATCTCGATATCATCTCAATTATTGCAAATGGCATTGCCCTTTCGCCCATCCAAGCAAACAAACCCATCATCAATGATTAATCCCATGCGTTTTTTTTTTTTTTTTTTCTATTTTTTTTTCTAAATTAAATTGCTACCATCCAAACCAACGATTCGTCATGTGTCCACTTGGACATACAGGACATATTGCTACCCACATGCAACATCATATCTTGAATCTTGATCATATGAATTATTCTATATTCAAACGGGATGTTTTTATATACCGAATCAATCTTAGCCACTGATTTGCACAAAATTCAATTGTTTTGAGTAGATTGTAGGACCCGTTCATTAGATTATTAATAATATGTGTGGTTGTGATTTGTCGGGCATACGGAAACACCCCATGCATGATAAATATATTCCTGTCCCGTTCTTTCCTAACCATCTACTCTGTAGTTGTACGAGTCAGAATATTCCTTAATAACACTAAAAATGTCGGATCGATCAACATAAATGATACTTTGAACCCTTCTTGTAGCAATGCTTTGGCGCAAATATATAGTTTATTTTCAATATAACATCTCATCAGTATCTCCTATCATTGCCTAAGTAAAAATGTGGGGTTGTATGGCAGTAGATATGCTATCTCACATCTTCTCCTTCCTGCCACCACACTCAATCGCACAGTGCCTCTCAACCTCAAAACACTGGCACGCCGCGGCGCATCTCACCACCTCCTCCTCCTCCTCTCCCTCCTCCCTCTGGCTCCTTGCCATGCCTACACGTGCGCACACCAACTCTTGTTTGGCCTACAACCCTTCTTCCAACCGCTGGCACTCCTTTCCTTTGCATTTCCTCACCTTCTCGGTCCGGCCTATCGCACCTGTAGGGCCCCTCATGCTCTGCAGGTTGGGGAACTCTTCGGGTTTAAGGCTTTTGGTCGTCAACGTCTTTACCAAGCAGTACCGGTTCTTGCCTACGCTGCTGAGCGCGCTGAGGTCTAGCACAGCTGTAGGTGTTGTTCCGAATAATAAATCTGCTGTTGGTTTTCAGATTTTTGTAGCGGGCGGTGCCTCCGGAGCATCCTACGACAACAGCGTGGAGTTCTACGATTCACATGTATGTCTATTATGAAAAAATAAATCAAATGACCAGTTGTATGTATATTAATGTTAGATTTCTACTGACTAAGGTTGACAAATGGAGCAGTGTGGGAGCAATGCCATTGGAATATGCCATAAGGTTGACAGTATGGACTCCGAACGAGAACGTGTACAGCGAAGAGGATGGCACCATATACTGGATGACATCGGCACGCGCATACAGCGTTGTCGGATTCAGCGTGCAGACGAAAGCGTGGAGAGAGGTGAAGGTTCCGAAAGCGGAGAAGCTCGAATGGGCTGCGATTGTGAAGAGAAGCAATGGAAGGTTGGGGCTGGTAGGAGGAGTGGGAGTGGAGGAGGAAGAAGGGTTTGTGTGGGAGCTGTGTGAAGGAGATGAGTGGAAAAATGTGGGGTATGTTCCTAGAATGGAAGGTGGAAATGGGGTGAAGTGCGTGGATGGTGGGTGTGGACAGCTGTGGTTGTTTAGGCAAATTGGAGGGGATATGTTGGTTGGTGATGGGAAGGATTGGAGTTGGAATTGTGATGGGGAGAGGTGTGGTTTGGCTGGAATTAGTATGAAAGTTATGGCGATTAAACCAAGTCTGTCGCGTTTAACCATTGACGGTTGATTCTTACTTATCTGTTTTTGGTCAGAATTCTGTATTCAATTTGAAATTTTCAATTCAGTTTAATCTCCATGCGCCTAATTTCGATAATAACAGCTCCGTACATAATATATACAGACTAAATCTTTAAGAGGAGTAGAAAGATGCATAAGGAAATTATCATAGTTTCGTATGACAAAGGTTGTTATTTGAGAAAGAAAGGAGAGGGGATTAGTTGGCTCCAAGTAGTGCGTCTTCGCCACAACGCACACCATTCGGATTGTATCCGTAAAACAGTGTGAAAATTCATATCAAATTCGTCTACTCGATAGTCGATACAGTTCAAATGCAGTTTGGATGATTGCAGTAGCAATATTAAATCGTGCTGAACAGAATATTCACGCTGGTACTCTAATAATAAAAACATAATTTTTTTTTTTTTGAAAAAAAAAAATGTATCCTTTATATACAAATTATAGATAGAATAGAGTATCATCGATGTCACTTCAAAAACGATTAAAAGGGATCATTTTTTGTTTTATTAAAACTCTACTAAGGAGAGGATCATTTAGTCATCTTAACAATTTATAGAATATAGACCAAAATGTCATTTTATTATTTTACTTTAATTACATTTTACTGTTCATTAAACCCTGATCATCTTCTTCTTCTCACAATAAACAATTAATCACTTTTTCATGAAGTAACCAATTTTTAACGAAATTTCTAACTTTAAAAATAAACACAACATGATTTTTACTCAAAAAAAGCGGGCATGTTGAATTTGTTGAAGAAATCACCGAAAGGTAACAATTTACTGAAAAAAACGAAGGTCCATTTTCGATCATCTATTTTCGGAATGTTATTTTCAAACTTTCTACTGAATTTAAATATGTCTTATCGATTTTTACCGTATTTTGTGTATTTGAATGGATGGTAAAATCAGATTCTTTTATTTATTTTTCCATTGTGGTTCCCCTTAGCAATTTAATTTTTACTGGAGTGAAACTAAAATATGAACCCTCTTATCCGTTTTTTGGGTGGCATTAACAATACTCATATAATATAGCTTTGTACATAACGAGATTCAACCCCGTTACCTATTGCACCATGTTCATGTGTTCTACCCAATTTGAAGAAGGACCTTGTCAAGTAAAAAAGTTGCCTTGATATAAAAATAATATAACTAGATACTACATATTTTTATATTGTAACAATGTGTATTATATTTTCAACATATTTTGTTGCATATCTTTATTAACATTATAATATATTTAATGCCAAGGACGTACCCAGCTCAGGTTGAGTGCGGTCCTGCGCCCCCGCTCAAATTTTACAATACATATACATATACAGGTATATAGATATACACACACACATACACATATATAGTATAATCTGGCAAACTGATGATGGCTGAGTATTTACAAATATACGTTCTCATCTATTATCCAATTATTGTATGTTATTTAGCATTAAGTACTTTTGTTTTTTGTATATTCTTTTAGCATTTTGTATTAGTTTTCTCGTACATTGATACCTAGCTACACAATGATAATCAACCTTAAAAGTTTAAATCTATGTCAGTAATTGGTTTTCTCACCATATTTACGTAATTTTCTTTAATCACTGCTATTATCACTGTCCATCTGTAATTTTTGCTATCAAGATAAGCACATGATAAAATTTAATAACTCAAGTAATCTACACCGCATACATTAGACATGGATTGAAGTAATAACACAACTAAAGTCGTAGATAAGGATTAATTTATTACGTATTTTTTATGTATTAGTTTCACGCAATAATAAAAATGTTATGAATCATCTTGCTTTCTGTATTGCATGCACACATGGACATATGCACGTATTTATTGTCGATTTTTTTTTCATGCAATATGTTCTTTTCCCCCACTCGTTTAGGTTTCTACTTACGTCACTATTTAATGTCACACATTTTTGCATAAATGTAAAGTACAAAAAATGTTTTTTTATATATTACAATAATTAGTATCCCTTAAAAATAGCATATAGAAATTAAATTTTTTTACAAGTTCAAAACGTCACTAGATATTAATAACCAAAAAAAAAAAAAAAGGATCCAGTAATTGAACTTATTTTTATAATTTTGAATCGCTAATAAAAGTATTACTAAATCTTATCATTTAGAAATAGGATCTAACAACTTTTTTTTTTAATAAATTCAATTTTTTTTTACTGATTAAGAATAACATAAACGGGAAAATAATCTAGTAAAAGTTAAAATTTGTGATGTAGAAATACAAATTCAAGCTAACTAAAGATGATTTTAGCGTAAAAATATGATTAAATAATCGTGTAAATTATTTTGTCTTGAATGTGAAAAGTATGTAATTCATCAAAGGTAAATTTTATTCTAATCCACAAATTTAATCAGTTAATCCACCCTATAAAATATGATCTTTGACTTTTAATAACATTTAAAATTTAATTAGTTTATCCACCTAAAAATATTAAATATCTTTTTTTCCTTCCCTGTTCTGCTTGTATAATTCTTCTTTTTACAATCCTACATCTAAATTCAAGTTCTTCTTCCTACAATCCTACATCTAATCCAAGTCTAGGTGAAGTATAGTCGTGTCTGTGTTTGAAAAGATTTTTTTTTTTTAGAGAGTGAAATGCATGTCTCTGTATTTTTTTTTTCTATTGCTGTAGAACTGTAGCCTTTAAAAGTAAAATGAAGTCTCCTTTTTCCATGCGTTTGCATTTTTTTCATAGATAAGAGGATGATGACGCAAAGAAAAAAAACATTCACTTGAATTGTGTATGACATAACATAAAGTCTAAAGGCTGCAAAGCAAATAAATTCAACTTCATTAATCCATTGTATCCCCTTGTTTTTGTATTGAACTTTCCAGGGTACATGTTGAAAAGGAATCAATGTCTTTAGTAGAAGCAAAGAAAGTTGATTTTCAACCAGTAGAAAATCTCATCTTATGTAAGACATTTTTTGATGAATTCCATGTATGCTAATGCAAGGATCAATGGAAGCTCAAGAATTTCTACAGGATGGAAGATAGATTTGTGGATTAATATGAAATCTTTAAGTTAATCCACTTGCGGATTAACTTACCAAAAAGTTGTGGATCAACTTATTAAAATAAAATGGTGGATTAACTAACAAAAGACGCGGATGAAAATAAAACTTACCTTCATCAAAACAATTTATTCATAAAAAAGTATATTGTCAACACGTTCAAGGAGCATGTCATTAATCTTTAATAATAATTGTTGTCTCAAAAAGAGAAGTTATATTTTTAGTATAATCAAATCAACCGTAATCAAACCAGCCGTAAGAAGGTTTGCCTACTTATACTAGTCAAAGTAAAATTTTTAGAACTCAAAACAAAAAGCCTCTTTCTTCTCTTCGCTGGTTCTTTAAAACATATATCATTAAGCCCTAATCCTCATTAATTTTTCTCCCGCGTTGATCTCGATTTGCCAATAATAAGGTGATGTTAAGGACACTTCAAAATGGATAAGGGATGACACATCAAAAAACACAAATTCGGTATAATCCTATCGTTTTTTGGATTTTTCCATTTTCAGCAACTCCTTCACGAAGTTCAGGCTTAAACTTAGTTACACCCTCGTCAAATTCCGTGGATAAGTGCGGAAAATCCTTGCCGAAATTTAGTAAAGCCCCTTCCTCTCTCTGAACCAAAATATGAGTGTCATTAACATTGCACCAACAATATACCACAAACAACCAATGGGTACAACATCGCCTCTACCATCGATTATGCTTGCAGTTCCTTTTGATTTCTCCTTTACGTACAAATCCTCGATCGAGAAACCTAAACCACCCTCTGTCGGCAGCCACATCTACAAATTCGCTTGATTTTCCATAGATCCTTCAATTATGAGGTATTATTTTGCAAACTGCAAATCGATTTAGTTCTTCAATAGTTGTCTGAATTTAGTCTGAAATCCTAGCTCTAACCTATATTCACTCCAAATAATAATTTGAAATCATGCTAAAAGTTCACTTGACAAAAAAATAGGTTACATCAGTAATCTTCATTAACTTGGGACATGAACGAATTCTTTACTTCAAACACCCTTCCTTGGATAAGTTACATTTCATATAAGCATCTTTCTATAATAGCTTCATTTCGCAATACTTCCAGAATTCATTTTGGATTTTGAACAAGGGTATTGTTATTTACACTCCAAATATTGTTAAGGGGTGATCAATTTTAAGGGGACTCCTTACACAATTTTAATTGCTAAGGGGAGGCTTCGAAATGAAAAATTAGGTACCAAATTGCCTTCGCATCAAAAATTACCAATACATTAACTCAGAAAATATGGAAAACATTAATGTAGACGCATCGAACGATAAAACAAAAAAGATCAATTAACACCAGTTTTATTAATATAAACCAGTGCAATGCCATCGAATATACACATAGACGAAAACAATGTTTATGGGAACAATATCATTCTTACAATCGATGCCGAAAATATGACACAATTTCGACTACACCTTACCGTTTTCCCTGCCTATCGTGCCCATATTCAGCAGTACGAATCTATAAATCTAAAAGGAAAAAAAATTAAAAATTAAAAAATACCTTAGCAATTGTTACTTGTTCATCATATGATATTAAAAGTTAAGTGCAAATCAAGTAGTATATTTTCTTAGTTGAAGAATTATGGCTTATTTCCTTTGTTGATTTGAATTAGGGTTTTCTGTAAAAAAAAAAAAGCTGATTAGAGAGATAAGCATTTGTTACAACGATAATTAGATTTAAGATTAAAAATTTATAAGGGGTAATTTGGTCAAGATATAATTATGTGTTAAGGGGTGACAACTTTTGAAAGTCCCCCTCTTAGTAAAAAACAAAAACAAAAGACTGGGTCACCCCTTAACAATATTTGGAGCATAGATAACAATACCCTTGATCAAATTTCTCAAATAATTAACTTGAATTATAATACGAATGTACTGATATATTTAGTTTACCGCAACACACGCCCCCTTACACACACACACACACACACACACACACACACACACACACACACACATATATATATATATATATATATATATATGTTCAAATAGCAGCTTTCATACACTATAGGGAAATGTGAATATTGTGGTCGAGGCTTGCAACGACATAAAAAAAGTGGCCGACATCAGCTGTCGCAAGCTGTCACTTACCTTCTAATAATCCACAAGCCCCAACATAAAATATCATTCCCAAAACACGACACCCCCACCAAAAAAAACCCTCCCCCCCCCCAAATTGATTCGCCACCAGTTGTCGCTACCTCCAACCGCTGCATTCCCCCTTACCCCCCCCCCCCCGCGGCTCTAACCTGCCATTGGCACCTCACTCCTCCTCTACTTTTTCAGTTTGCAATTTAGATATAAATTTTCTATTTTGTTTAATTTTGATGTTTTTGTATATGAATATGTTGATTTACTATTACTAAATGATAATACTGTATTATTAGTTAATTTAGGAATAAGATTAAAATTCTACGCTATGAAATTAGTTGATTGTCAATTGAAAATTGATGAATATTGTGTATTAGTTGATGTTTGTGTATATGTATATGTTAATGAATCATTGTTAGATGATAATCAAAGATTAGTATTGAGTTTAGAATATAGTTAAATCCTATATTTGAAATCTTGAGATCTAATTAGACGATTACAGACTAGAAATCAATCAATATATATTGTGAATTAGTTGATGATAATTTTGAAAAAAGTTAGCAAGTATATATTTTTTAAATATGTGTCGAAATTAATATTGTGCTAAATGTTTATTTAAAAAATCTTAGAAAAGTATTAAAAAATATTAAGTATAAAAAAGTTCAAAAATAAAATAATAAAAATAAATATTCTAATAATATCGATTTTCTAAGAAGTTAAAAATTAAATAAACATGATCAAATATTCTTCTAAAATCGATTTTTTAAAAATTAAACAGTTATCATCATAACAGCAAACAATTTTCAAAAAAATATTTTCAAAAAGTTAAGAAATGAATATTAGATTAGACAGAAGGTAATATATAGAAGAGAAGTAAAGTACTGTCGAGATATGACAGTATGGTGTGTAATACCTTTAATCCCAAAAGGTGTCACTTTATTTATATTTTAAGAATATGAAACCCTTGGATACAACTAATGCATATAAGAGAAGCGTAGCGAAGCGCTGTCGAAATTTGACAGAAGTGTGGTGTATGTGAAGCCTTTAGTCCCAAAAGGCTTTAAACTAACATATGTATGTGTTATCGAAATTACCAACATATTTTTTGAATTAGGAAAAATGTTCGAATATCATGTCAACCGTAGTTGGATGTATGAAATTAGAACTAGAATGAAAGGTTTGGTGAAACACATTTCTATAATGGTGTAAACGAATTTATTAGATTTACAGTATCTATTAATTGAAATTACTAGGAACTTCGTTGTCCGTGTAGTAAATGCAAACCGATGAGGTTTTGAAAACCAAACACCGTTAAAATACATTTGTATAAATATGTTTTTCCATCAAATTATTATTTATGGGATCATCATCAAGAACTTGTTGCATCTACAATAAATCCTGTAGTTTTAGAGGTCGAATTAGTTACGATGAATCCAATAGATTATATAATGGAAGATGCATCACGGTCAATGTTCTCTACCAGTCAAGTTGACGACAATGGCGTCAATATTGAAGAAGAACCAATCGCGGGTGCCAAATAAATATAAGATTTATTGGCTTCAGCTAAGAGGCCGTTGTGGAGTGGTTGTAAAAATGGAACTGAATTACCATTAACCGCTGAATACATCACTATGAAATCAAAATTCAATCTTATAGAAACTAGATTTACAGCGGTTGTACAAGCTGCAAAAAGACATATAACACCCAATAATCTGATGTGCTATAGTCATTATAAATTGAAAAACAATAATGTCGGCTTTTAGCCTGCCATACTAGAAAATAGATACTTGTATAAGAGGTTGCATGTTGTATTGGACAGATGATATTAATCTTAGAAAATACAAAATATGCGGTGAGGAAAGGTACAAACCTAGAAAAAAAGGAAAGAAAGTTCCTATAAAAAATGCATTATTTACCAATCACCCGTAAACTACAAAGGTTGTATGCATCCTTAGTCATTGCATGTCATATGCGATGGCATAGTGTGAGAATACCAGAATATGGAACTTTGACACATCCATTGGACAGAGAGGCATGAAAACATTTTAATCGGACGTACCCTACATTTGCCGTAGAGAGTCGAAATGTCGGACTTGGTTTATGTACGAACGTGTTTTCATCATTCTCTCAGTTTGGTAGTAAACATTCATTTTGACCTATTATCGTTACTCTTTATGATTTACCTTCATGGATATGTATGAAAACTCTATATATGTTTCTCACTATTGTCATTTCTGGCCTTGATGATCCAACACAAGGCATCGATGTTTATCTTCAGCCCTTAATAAAAGAGTTGAAAACACTGTGGTATGAAGGGGTTGAAACATATGATATTTCAAAAAAAATCACATGTTTGCTTTTTTGTTATGGACTATTAGTGGTTTTTCCGCGTATGAGATGCTTTCAAGTTGGAGTACGGCAGGTTGTCTAGCTTGTCCTCATTGCATGGAATAAATGGGAGAATTTTCCTTACGGCATGGAAGATAGATTTCTTGATTTGATTGTCATCATTGTTTCCTACATCCCAACCATACTTTTCAAAGACATAAAAAAAAACTTCAAAGGTAATAGAGAAGAGAACACGCATGCACCAAAGATTTGGTCAAGTGAAGAAATATACAAAATTGTAAAGGGGTATCTCAAGATATGTGAAACTGGAGTACAGACTGAAATTCCCGGTAAATATGGTATTTATAATTGGTACAAACAAAGTACATTCTCCAGCAAAAGCCTATGCTTGCTGAGATGTTTACCCAGATTCACACGGTCAAGTAGACCGATGAGTAGGGCAATACTCCTATACCTGGACGGACGCTAAGTCTGAGTGCATGATGGTAAGCATTCTTAATATTTTGTATTTCATATTGTTCATTTGAAAAGGAATATTTAATGTGTGAATCAATTGCTCGCTATCCAGGAGAGATACCAGGCAGAGATCGCTCAAGTGACGCAGTCCTCAGTTCGTGTCCCGACCCTAGAGGAATGCAATCAGATCTGGGATGCCATCATTTACCCGCCTACTAAGAATAGACGCCACAATTTCGGAAATATAGAGGTAAATTGTTTTATTAACTAAGTTATAGCCGCTATTTAATCTTGAATTCAAATAGTGGAAGATCCACTTGTTCTAAGTATATATTTTACTATGAAAAATGTATTGACCATCCAAGAACATGCACATCTTGAATGAATGGCTAAATTTCCATTGTTGGAGCGTATACCAAAATGCTTTGCACACTCTATCTAATCTTCATAGAAAAGGGATTAATGTTTCCCCCTTATGTGTTTTCTGCAAATCGACAACTGAAGGTAACCTCACTTATTCTTATTTGTTCGTTTACCTATTTCTTGTGGGACAAGACAAGGAGAAGAGGAGAGCTATCTGGACTTAAGAGAAACAGCAAAGATGGATGGTTCAACATATACAAAGCTACTAGATGGAAGCAAAGTCCCTTATATGAGTCGCTGATAATAATGAAAGTCACTTTGAGAGAAATTTGGAAAGAAAGAAATGAAAAAATATTCAATATTCAATTTTAAACCAGATTGCAGATGTTCCACTTGATTTGCACTGACATTAGCAAAGAGATCACTACGTCACCTTATTCTTTTGAAACGGACGTGCATCATAGATGGTTGTAGCTAGTCTATCTTCCCTCCTTATTTCCAATCTTTTGTATTTCTTATGTCTTTTCTTACCCCCGTTTATATTGTAAGTTTTGCTTATATATAAACAAATGGAAGAGGTCATTCAACCCAGCTGGTTTTGCAAATAAAAAAAAATCGTGCACATCTATGATACTTAGTGTACTAGTTAGTTGCACAGATTAAAATCCACCACAATTACATAGCCAAATGAACTTATAAATTAAATCACTATTGATGTCTACCTTTTATTTCGCAAAGGCTGAATATATCAATTAAATATAATAAAAACAAGCTCATCGTGCAGCGGCAGTTTGTAATTTTATGATTTTAACTTTGAATGAGTGTATATGACACAATATAAGTCAAAATTCTTTCAAACAAGAATCTTCCGAATCTATTGGATTATAGTTTTCTAATGGAAGAGAAAATTTGAGATTTCATATAGTATATTTGTAAAATCAAATTTCTAGAAAAATTGTGGTGTGGTAGCTTTTGAACTGCAGCGATTTATTTAATTAAATGGAAGGATTTTAAGAAAATAAAATATGAATTTTCAGAAATAAAACCTACGTGGTGGGTGTATTGACTTGTGGTGAATTTGGTTATGATATGGTTATACGTTGATTGTTTATGAATGTACATCAACAACTTGATTAGAAATCCAAACATCTTTTTTCTCCTAACAGTCTAAAAAATGGCGATCCGCTTCTGATTTCTAATTCTCATTCTCTCTAATTTCTTGTTCTTCTTCAATCGATCTATTGCTTCTGCTTTATCTTTATTTTTCCTGTTCTCTTGTGGCTCAACTAGGTCTTCTAAGATCTGAGCACAGAAACTAGTAAATCTAAAGAGATCCTTGTGATGTCTGGCTCGTTTGTGAATTAATGCCCTAGCTTTGATGCTATAGCCAAATCATTGCTTTAGGTTATGGATTACCCATTACTGGTGATCTTTACTGGCCGATCTACGATTGAGGTCAAGCTGTATTCTTTGGATTCCTTTGTGAGCCTCAATCGTCACCGGTTCTTTGATTTTGAGGGTAGTTTCCTCGAACTATCACCTCTGTTTAAATCATTGCTGGTGAGCTATCTTCCCCCGCGTGGGATTGGTCCCCAACCTGTTGCTATTGTGGATTTTTTATCTTGTACCTGTGCTGAAGCCAAATGTGGCAAGCGGGATTCAACCACCCACTTTTCCCCTCGGTTGTGCTTCAAATCCTCTGCGGCTGCTCCGATAGTGGCTGTCCATGGTTTTCTTGTTGGGTCTATTGCTTATGGCGGTGTCTTCGCACCCGGTTTTGGCAAGCTCATCTCCGACGATGTAATTTTTGGTGGGAATTTAATCACCCCATCCATTTCCAATCAGTCAGTGGTTACCGAGGTTCCTTGTGTTGTTGGCGAGGCTCGACTGAAGGCTCCTATTAATCATCGATGTCGGTTTGCTCGTCATCGTCGGTTTGTGAGAGAGGCTTCCTCTTTCTCTAGTTCTCATGCTTTTGAGATTCCGGTGAAGTGCTCATTGGTGGGTAAGCAGGCTCCTCCTGCTCTGGCTCTTTCCAACGTGTTCTCTGTGTTAGACCACGAGCTGTTGCCAGATTGTTTGTTGGAGGCTCCTCCTTCCACCGAGTATGATGTGTTCGATTGTGGCAGCTCTGGCAAATCTTCATCGCAGAGCGGTTCTTTTCTCAGCCGTAAAAGGCGGTGCTTGAAAGTTGTTGCATGGTTGCAACTAGAGATTTACTCTCATAGCGTGGCAATGTTGCGTGATAGTGGTCCTATCGGATTGGTTGGAGGTATTGTTGTTGCTCCGGTTCTTGTCGAGGCTGCGTCTGTTGGTTTTTGTTTAGCTCTGATCGATAATAAAGCATCAATCTTGATTCCCATATTGCTAGAGAGGTATGTTTGTTTATGGTCTCTGTGGTTTGTTTGAGCATATTTCCTCCCCTTTGGTGTCTTCACCTATATCAGGAAAGACTGTCAAGGTGTGTGATCATGATATGTTGAGTGCTCATATTACCAGTATTGATTTCTCTTGTCCTATGAGGGTTGATTCTATTGTTATACCATGTGAGTTTGATCTTATACTTCTTTGTGATGCAGTTTTATCTTTTCCTCTTTTTTTGCGTTCTTGTGCCTCTGTATGTGGTGGTTTGAGCTATGTCACTCTTTTATACAAGCTCCCTGGAACGGTTGCGCATTCATAGAATGTGACCGTGTCTTGTCATGTGTGTGTTATTGAGGTTGTTTCTGTGGCTGAGTGGTCTCAAGTGTTGAGGTTGGTTTTTTTTTTGGAGCTTCCTTTTTAGGCTTTGCAGGGTTTATTTGTGGTTGGATGGGTAACCGCTTTTTCGCTGCCGGTTGGGCCGCCTATGGGCTTTCCTCTGGCATTTTCTTGGCCCTATACAACTACTCGGAGCTTTATAGCTTCGACTGGTTCTTGTGGGCTATTGATTTTTGGATGGGTTTCGTCCTTCTTTCGAGTCACTACAAGGCCTCTTTAGTGTAGTTAGTGACTCAGTCGAGTCGGTTTCGGCTTTCGAGTTTCTTTGTCCCTTGTTGGCACCTTATCTGGGCGTTAACTCCATGGGATGGGTGGCTTCCCTTATGCAGGCGTATAGTGGACACTAAGGAGGTCCATTATACGTTTTACCAAGGAGGTGACCTCTCATGTATGTCGTGGCCTTTGATAGGTGTCTCGTGCCCCGTTGATCGACCTTTACCTATAGTGCGGGTCTATCAATGTGATGATAGATCGACTTTGGTAAGGCTCACACAGCAACTGGTGTTGCCTCTGTTGAGCAACTCCACACCCTCTCCCGTTATTTTTGTTCTTGATCCCTTGCGGGCTTTCCCTGTTTCTCCTAGTTGCTCTGTGACTTCTGCTGTTGTCTTTTGTCCTCTTCTTATTAAGGCCGAGATAACGATCACTAATGATCGTCTATTAAGGCTTACTAAGAACTCTTACCCTTCTCGTCGCCTGGCTCCCGCCCATTCGACTGCTCGCTCACCTCGTCGCTCCCATCGGGAGGCTCCTCGCACCCTTCGCACCATTTGTACACGCTCTATAGCGGCGTCCGAGCAGATCGTTAGATCTACTCGATACACCCTTTACCTTATCTGAGCTTGTCTTTGTTCTTCTTTCATGGACTTCACTTTAGGTGTTCTCTTTTTCCTTGCTTTTGATTGCTCTTGATGGCGAACTTTCTGTTCAGGAACGTTTGGGGTATTCGGAATGATGCGTCAGTTGCAAGACTCAAACGCATCATTAGGAAGCACTCTATTTGTCTAATTGCGCTACTGGAGCCTCTTGTGGGTCTGCATGCGATCACCTCTACCGTTCTTTCTATTGGTTTTGGTGGTGCCTTTTCTAACGTGTCCGACAAGATTTGGATCATGTGGTCCAAAGATGTTGTCGTCCACCTTATTTTCAATTCAGACCAGCTATTTTCGGTGGCTTGTTCGCTCCCCTTGTTTTCTTCATCCTTTTTGTTCTCCGCGGTCTACTCTAAGTGTGATCGGATTCAGAGACAAGGCCTTTGGGCCCATATCATTTCTCTATTTGATTTGGGTTTCTTAGTTTCTGTTCTGGGTGGTGACTTTAACGTAGTCCCCAGCCAAGCAGAAAAGCATGAAGGAAATGCTGTTAACTGTTTGGCGGTTGCAGATTTCAACTCCTTCATCATCAGCTCGGGTCTTACCGAAGTGCCTTTTGTTGGATCGGCTTTTACCTGGAGCAACTACCAAAAAGGCCCTAGCCAGATTGTTTCTAGGCTTGACTGAGTTTTCGCCATTGAAAGGTGGCTCAGCCATTCCTTCACGTTCACTATCTCCGACCTTCATCGTACCTTTTCTGGCCATGCTCCTTTGCTCCTTAGTTGTTCCCCCCTTCTCTCTCTGGTCCGTCTTCCTTTAGATTCCAGAGTATGTGGAG
The DNA here is from genome assembly GCA_030737875.1 of Allium sativum. NCBI lineage: Eukaryota > Viridiplantae > Streptophyta > Magnoliopsida > Asparagales > Amaryllidaceae > Allium > Allium sativum. The sequence continues at coordinate 135,992,982 of CM060921.1, read as the reverse complement.
ATCGCACCACTCTTTCCCTGGAGTAGTCGAAGACTCATGGTTATCCCCTATGTCTGGTTTCCCTTGCTTGGTTTTCTCTCGCAAGTTGAAGCGCCTTAAGACTTGTCTCAAGGCATGGAATCTGCTTGTATTCAAGAATATCTTAGACCGTGCTAGAGCGACTGAAGAAACTCTTACCCTAACAAAAGTAGCTTTTGGTGAAGATCCCAATGCTGCTAACAAGGAGGCTTGGGCGTTGGCCCAGCTTGCCTTCTATTCGGAACTTCGTATTGAACATGACCACCTTCGGTAGAAAGCTAGGATAAAGTGGATTGTAGATGGAGATACGAACTCTAGGTTCTTTCACTCAACTATTCGTAAGAAGAATAGTCTCCTCACCATTCACCAGATCCGTAGGCCGGACCTATCATTGGCTTCAACTCCTGTTGAAGTCAAGGATACTATTCTTTCACATTTCCAATCCTTCCTTAGCTCTCCCTCGGTTTTTGCTTATGATCTGTCATGCTTGCCTTCATCCCTAGCCTGATCCTCTCATCAGATAGCACCGACCTAGCCTCACCCCTTCCTCGGAATCCTATAAATAAGGGGTGAGAGTGGAGGGAAAAGGTTTACTTTCCCATTCTCTCATTTGGAGACATTGATCTCCTTCTTCCTCTAACACCTTTCCACCATTAAAAATCCAAATCTGAGGAGGGAAATCATAGATCTACACCATTGGAGGCTAGATCTACATCATTTCAAGTGAGGATTCATCAAATCGAAGGGCTAAGAGCTATTTCTTTGCTGTCCGGAATTCTATTTCTTCGATTTTGCTTGGTTTTTGCAAATTGGTGAGTGATTTACATCTCTCACATGAATGCAATGAAGTATATGAGTGTTTGTGTATGTTTCTCATCAAATTGGATGGTTTTATCGTTGATTTATACCATCACATGTCCATTTTCATATGCATTACCCTATGATCTTATCTAGCAAGTTTTACTCGATAATTTCGTGTCATTTTACATGTTTATGTTATTTAGAACTCTCATTTTGAACATATGTTCATTTTAATGGTTTTTGGTGAGATTTACATCATTTTTTATGGTAATCGTCATATTCCTGTGGTTAGTAATGTTATGATATGTTTATGATTATGTTGATGATTTTGGTTGAGTTGGTTTCGTTGGATTCTTCATTTGGCGAAGTTTTGATCGAAATCGGAGTAGAATTGAAGACGTGCAGAAAGTGGCTCGGATCGGACTAAAGGGGGTCGGGTCGGGCTCAAATTCTATCGTGGAGGACAAGTCAAAGTTGGCTCGGGTCGGGTTAAAGGGGGTCGGGTCGGACTAAAGGGGGTTGGGTCATGCCATTCTGGATTGGGTTAAAGTGAATTAGACCGTTTTGGATCGGCCTAAAGTGGATTGGACCATTCTGGATCGGACTAAGGTGGGTCGAGTCGGACAAAAAGGGGGTCGGGTCCGGCCTAAAAGGGGTCGGGTCGGACTAAAGTGGCTCGAGTCGGGCTATTCTGGACAGTCATTTCTGGTCAGCCATTTTTGCCATTTCTAGTCGGACACTTCCGGTGATGATGTGACTTCAAAGTGAGATCAATTGGGAAGTTAGGAAGTGCTGAAATAATGTTATGGATTGATTTGAACCTTATAGATATGTTGGTTGGTTCAACGATGGTAGTGGCTTTGACGAGAATCCAGAAGGGGATGTTCGAAGTGATGTGATATGTTCGTTGATCGGTGAAAAGCAACGAATAGGCAGACAACTCAATGGTCGTGAGTTGGCGGATAATGGTTGCTTGAGAAGGTCGCTTGAGCAGTAAATAGCCATCAAGGTTGGACAACTAGAGATGCGAAGGCCGAGAAGTCATCATTGTCGTAAGTTCTAGCAGGCTCAAAGCAGGGGTACAATGGGGGCACCCAATAGACTGGAAGGTTGCTGGTCGAGTGCCTTGGGTATTGTTGAAAGGCCTAGTTGTCAAGGTTGGACATTGTCAAGGTTGGAC